>CAUYON010016742.1:0-76509 GCA_963573935.1 Arctocebus calabarensis
GAATCCATCCTGGGCCTGCCAAACACCAGTTACAACTACACCCAAAAAATAGCCGGGTATTGTGGCAGGTGCCTGTAGTCCCAGCTGCTTGGGAGGCTGGGGCAAGAGCATCACTTAAGCCCAAGTGGTGGAGGTTGCTGATGTCATGGCACTCTACCAAGGGCAACATAGTGAGACTCTGTCTCATAAAAAAAAACAAAAAAAGGCTCAGTGCCTGGGACATCATGGCGCCAACCACATACACTGAGGGCGGTGGGTTCGAACCTGGCCTAGGCCACCTAAACAGCAATGACAACTGCAAAAAAATTGCCGGGCATTGTGGCAGGCGCCTGTAGTCCCAGCTATTTGGAAGGCTGAGGCAAGAGAATTGCTTAAGCCCAAGAGTTTGAGGTTGCTGTGAGCTGTTGCATCACAGCACTCTACCAAGGGCAACATAGTGAGACTCTGTCTCAAAAAAAAAAAAGAGGGGAATTTGATAGTTATCATATACAAAATTGACCAAGTTGTTTTTTGAATTTTGGATTTTATGTCAATTTTAGAAATTGTTGGCATCCCAGTATTAAAAGTACATACTTTCACCTTTTTTTTCCATTCTTTTAAGAGTTTTCTCCCTTAAATTAAAAAATACTTAATTTAAGAAAATTAAATTTCCTTGACCCACCTGAAATTTTTCTTACGTATAATAAGCCAGGCATAGGAAGATTATTTATTGAATAATCCATCTAAAAATAAACACTTTTCAACTCCCATTTTTAAAGGCTGTGAATAAGTCCTACTGGTTCCAACTGTTTCTACCTTTTCTAACATCTGAAGGACAAAATAAACAGCTCTGCCAGCACTACCTATTATCTGGGGTAAGCTGATTAACTTCTGAGTCCTTGCTTACTCACCTATGAAGTGGGACTGATGATTCTACTTTTTAGGATTGCTGTTAAGAACAGTGATGGGAAGTATGAAGCATTTAGCATGGCATGTCGGCCGTCAGGAATCACATTGCTTGGTGTTTTTCTTCCCTGGTTCACTTACAGCACGCTAAGTTTACACCATACAGGTTAATTAGGCACAGAACGGCAGTGTTGCCTGTTAATCAGACACAGCCATGCGTGGCGCAAGCTCCTTGAAATCAAGGGCTGTTCCTTCTGCTGCAAAAGAGCAGCCAAAAGAATTTAAGAGCATGGGCTCCAGTTCTGCTCTTCTGTTTATTACGTCAATGAAACTGATCTGTAAAACGAGGAAAAGGGAACCTGCCTGGATGGATGGCTGTGAGGGTTGAATGAGCTACTACGTGTAAAGGTATTAGAAGGGTGCCTGGATTTAGTAAACTACAACCACTATTTTTACAGTTTTTATATTAAATATTTTCCTGCAAATGTTACAGCATAGTTTTGCACTCACAGTCCATACAAAGTATATATGTGTTTATTCAGTATTATAAATAAATCACTTGCTCATAGAAGAGTAAATAAAACGGAAAGTATTTGAAAAAGTAATAATTATTATTATGCACTATGCTTCGAGAAAATAAGTATCTGATTATGTTCAGCTGCCCTTCCACAAATGGGTAGATATGGACGATGTAAGGAGTGTGCACTTTTATACTAATAAAGATGGAATTTAAAAACCAAGGGGTTAAAAGATTAGTGTGCTTACTTTGGCGTTTCCATCTTAAGTGTCTATTACTTTGTTCAGTCCTTTAAAGAAGCTACTGATGAAAGATTCCTTGGAGTGACTTTGTTTTGCTGACAGAAGAGAGAGCTTCAGAACTTGGACTTTGTGGTGGTGATAACATGGGTATTCCACTGGACTCCTGAGCAGCTGGACTTTCAATCTTGACTACAAGTGTCATCCTATCTTTTCAAAAATGCCAAAAAGGTGGCAAATAAGATCAAGAAACTGCTTAGGAGTAGCTCGAGTACCCGAATAAACACTTGATTGAGACCTAAGGGTTTCCTGTTACCAAGAAGTGATTTTTAGAAAATGTTGGCTGAGAACCCATTGCTCCAATAAAATCTGAAGTGGAGATGTAAATCAAATAAACAGACAAATACAGAGCTGCTCTGAGCAGGAGAAGAAATTGGACCGAGTAAAGGAGCAGTTTTAAAATAGCCTTATCCAAGAGACCATGTTTTTGTTTGAAAAAGAATAAAGTAATTAACGTTTGCTCAATTATAAAACCATCTGCAGAAACAGTATGGAAGCAGGGAATAAGACACAGTAATCTCTCTGCATACCCATCTGTACAACAACAGTGCCTCCACCTCCTAGGACACTTACAGGATAGAATGAGCTAGTATAAAAAATGAGCTAGGACGAAACAGAGCCTGGGTCCTAGTTAAGGCTAGTTATAGGCTTGTTAAATTAATAACCCCCTTGTACAACATCTGGATATGTTTGCAGAATACACAGCAATCTTTTGAGACTCATCTAATTGAATACTATTGTATGTCCTTTCTGGCTTTGGCAACATAAATCATATCAAAGTACTTTCACATTCACTAGTTGTTTTCTGTTTTGTTTGGCTTGTTTTCTTTTTCCATGTTTCTGTGCACACATATTCATCTTGGTAGTTCCAGCACCAGCAAATTTTAAGTGCAGTATCAATACATGTATCTCGAGTGCACAAATTAGTGAATCGAATCATTGTAGCAGCAGGAAGGAAGCTAATCATCTAGTTTACTTAGAGATGTAACAAAATATTTAAATATACTCTGAAAAGCCAGGCAGGTACTCAAGAAGACAAGTACAAAAAAGCACTTACTCAAGTAATGGTGTCATTAGCAATGCCTAAATATGAGGATTTTTGTATTATGAACAAATAATGTGGTTAAAAGAACAAATTAGAGCTATATACAAACTTGTGGGATTTCACATCATGTGACATGAAAAACAGTATGAAGTATAATACAAAGAATATGATATGTGATACCATTTATATATTAACATGCCCCAAAGACCATGTTATACACATACATGTTCACATATAAAAAATATATATCTTTATATATATAGATGTATAGAGATATATATGTATACATATACATGTATTAAATATATGTATATATATACATGTATAATACAAAGAATATGATATGTGATACCATTTATATATTAACACTCCCCAAACACTGTTACATACATACATATACATATATAAAAAATAAATATCTTTATATATATAGATGTATAGAGATATATATGTATATATATACATTCAATACATTACAACCACTATTGTACATATAGTACAATACTATACTTTTTATATGAAGTACATACATGTATATCTCTATACATATATACTTTATATAAAAAGATAAATAAAAGAATGGTAGGGAAGGGAGCAGATTAGAGGTAGTTATTAGAGAGGACTTAAGACTTATTGGTAGTATTTTAATTTTCAAAGAAGAATGTATCATTGTGTTACTTGAGGAATTAAAGTAGGATGAGTCAATGGCACAGCTGTTAGCATGAGTAGGAATATCTGATACCACCGCTTCTCTTCTGGTTCCGCAGTGGTATTAAAATGCAAGTTGTGAAAGAGCATTAATCATCTGGGAATGCTACATAAACAAATATTGAGCAGATTATGACAAATGCTAACTTTTTAAACAATTCTTTTCCCATACAGTCAAGGCTTTTAATGGGTCCTAATGCAAAATTGTGCTTTAAACCAGCTTTACTATTCATGATAAATATCAAGGTGAGAGATCTATGAATTGAGAAGAAATTGAATATGGAGTTTGAAATGAAGTCCAGTGAGCTCCCATGTAACTATTTCCAGGGTGGTGTGAAGACTGCTGTAGGGTAGATGCTATTGGAAAGTACATTGAATTAAACAATGTTACTGGCAAAATATCTCCTTAGAGCCCATACATTAAATCAATTATAGTGGAAGGAATTGCTAGATAACTACAAAAGATGGAGAAAGCATTACAGAGCTCTAAAGTCAGACCAAATAATTCACAGAAGTTGTTAATGACTTTGAATGTTTGATATTTCTCTTTCTGAGGTCTTATCCAGGAGAACTATGCTACCAGAACAGCTTTGTTATTAGCCTATGATACCGATTATATTCAACTTTCGAAAGAAACCTTTTACTTATAAAAATATTTCATTTCTGTCTGTTTTCCTGTATAGTCGATGTATGATGACCTCTCTCTAAATTCTGAAAGATTTTCCCTATTATCTCCCGCTTCTGAAGAGGGGTCAACTCTCCAGTTGTCCAAGTATTGCATAAACTGGTAACTCACAACATCTGGAAGGAGTTATGTGCAAAAATGTCCCTCTCTGCCACTGTATTATTAACTGTGTTAAGATGAGGGATAAGCAGGTCTTTTTTGCCTTACTGCTGTTTCACCAGCACCTAGCATAGTGCCAGGCTCATGACAGATACTCAACAAATTAATACATGAACTAATGCAACTAATTCATTAATAATTAATACATGAATAAAATACTAAAGATATTATTGCCACACAATAGAAATCCATCATTGCCTACTTCAACTGGTATCTTCTAAACAATACATTTTAGTTGTATTAACGTTTGTTCAGCCAGATGGCATCAAGAGTATTAATTACAAATGCTGCCACATAGCAAAGCATCCAAAGACTAAGGGCATATATTACAAGTTATTATTGGTTCATATAGCAAATATTTATGGAATGCCTAATATATTCCTAGTACTGAGCTAGACACAGTGTATGCAAAAATAAGTCAGTGAGAAATGATCGTTTCCTTCACCATACTGGGTCACTAGCCTGCATTTCTATGATTATCAAGTCATTATTATTTGATCTCCTTGAAAGGTAAAGGCAATTTCTTTCCTTTTTTTTTTTTTTTTTTTTTTTGTTGCAGCCATCATTGTTGTTTGGCAGGCCTGGGCTGGATTCGAACCTGCCAGCTCAGGTGTACATGCCTGGCACCTTAGCCTGTTGAGCCATAGGCGCTGAGCTGGTAAAGGCAATTTCTGACCACTTCCTAGTTCATTTCAATCCTACAAGTCTCCTTAAAGGAATTCAACAGGCTGTTACACTAACTTTTTTTTTCTTAACATTGTATCTTAAAAAGTTCAATTAGCTTTAAATAGCTAATTTAAATAGCTTTAAATTCTCCCCACCCCTACATCACCATTTCCTGAGTGGTACCTTTTTTTCTCTACCTCTTATCTCTTGTCTCCTATCAAGGGAATCCAATTTTCATGGATGATTTCATAGGATTTGTTAACCCCGCCTCCCAACCTGGAAGGAGGTGGAGAAACTGGTTCCTGGCTCTGAATTATGCCTTCTCGTCAGTGTCCTAAGGGAGAAGTTAAAATATTCCATCCATTTACATCACAAATTTCTGATAACCCTTGGTCTTGCTTTCTCCTTCAGGGTTCACTTTTACCTTCCCAGATGTTTCATTTCTTGGTCCACATTTCTCACTTCGTCTATAGTTGTTCTTTGCCCACATTTCCTACTAGGAGAAACTAAACACAGTGGGCTAGAGCAGGGGCTCTGTGGAGTCATGCTCCTGGGTTTGAATCCTGACTCTACCACTTTCCTAACTGTGAAGAAGGCAGCTTAACATTTCTAGGCCTTAGTTTCTTTATCTGTAAAGTGGGAGTAATAAAAACATCTGCATTGTAGGGACTAAATAAATTGAGACCTATAAAACACTTAAGTAATAACTGCCATATGGAACACACTTCATACTGTGGTCATCATCATCCTTGGTCATGTTAATATCCAATAATAACCTATTGACTTTCAACTTCTGACCGTGTTGGCATCACATATAGCTCCAACTTGAACCAGTTCACCTCACACCACATTGCTTTATGCTAAGATTTCAGACCTGGTATTGAGTCTTTCTACTTATTTTTCTCATACCTGAAAATTCCCAGAAACTTTTATTCTCTTGCCTTACCTTATCAATTCTCTCCTAATTCACCCAAACATTAGAAACCTAACTTCTTTAATTTTTACAACTTCATAATGTAAATATTAAACTCTTAGTCTATATAATCTTAATTTCTTCACTCTTCTTTGAATATAAACTCTCCTTAATGCCTAGAGATCTTATTTTTCCTTTAATAGCCAAATGAGATGCCTACCTTCCATGATGCCTCCCCCATCATTCTAGAACCTATGTGTTCCAGCCCACAATCCCCTCTGCTATGTCCAAACACACGAATCATGGAACTCTCATACCCATGACAGAATGGCTTCTTTAGTGAGATTCTTTATTTAATAGTTTCTGTGTGCATATATGTTACCTCCCCAACTACAGTAAACAACAGGGAGGGGAAGCTGACACTATGCCAGATCTTCTTCCAAATACTTTTCATGTATCAACTGAATTAACTCTGATAGCAACCCTAAGAAGTAGCTACTGTTTTTATCCTCATTTTATATTAAAGCAGAGAAAGGTAAAGTCAGGGAAAGATTATCTTTGGCATAAATGTAAATACAAGAGGTAGATAAGAATTGTGGAATAAATGAAATTACTCATGCAGCTTTATAATCTTGCCCTAATTTTATGAATGATTTATCAATATCTGTCTTAAGTTTCTTATTATAAATATTGCTGAATAAGAGGGCTTCACTTCTACTTCTCAGATCTATAGGACCCTGCCAACAGTATAATCCAACAAATGCTCTTTAAGAGTAAATTTGAAAAGACTTCCTCTATGATTTTAGGTGCAATTCTGATAATAATGTGAAAGCATTTATATTTTACAGTTAGGATGCTCTTTCTTGTTTATATGCACTTTATGAAGTAACTTCTGAAAATTAAATAGCATTTATTACACATCTGTTCATACTCTGATTTATAAGCATCGTGATTTAAAAATGTCTAACTATGTGTACTACGATCAGCTACTAACTAGTCGTGCAACTTTGGAAACACCGATTTATGTCTTTGGGACTTGCTTATGTATAAAAAGGAGCAGATGAGTTAGGACAAATGGGCCTTCAGGGGCTTCTAAGAGGGTCATTCACTTATAAATTATACTATACTTAGGAGGCTGTTAAGAATGGAGCAAAATCGTATTAATGCAGAAAGGGATGTCCAGAAAACCAGAACCAGAGTCGGACAATAATGGTAACTCCAATTACCCACTGGAAAACTGACTTTTGCACACAAGGAACTTCAACTTCCATCTGTAACTGTGATTAAGTTACAGTTACAACTGTAACTGCATTTATCAATGAAAGTCCATTCTCAGTTGCCACATTCTCTCAATACCTCCTTTTAACAGTAACTCAATTTTCAATTAGAATGCAATTAAATTCCCTTGAAGCTGAATACATACAACATCAGTTAAATACATTCATCTTTTGTGGAAAAAAATAATATTCTAAAAATATACCAAGCAAATTCCTTTATGAAGGACTCCTTTGCAAGCCCCCTTAAAGTGTGAATTTCCCACTCTCTTCTTTCTTGATTATAAAGGGCTCTTGAAGTCAGGAAACTCAGAAATAGTAAACAAAAAAGCCCACATGATCTTTGTTTCCTTGTCTAGGTGTGAACTCAGCACTCCAGAGGGAATCCTAAACTCAATTTCAGTTTGTTGTGAAATACATCTTTTGCTAGTACTAAAACGTAAAATGATGTTCCAATGTACTGTGGTCATCAGATATAAATGTGTTTGGTTGCTTGGAGTTTAATGCAGGTGGAAAGAGAAATTCAAAGTCTGGAACACCCTGGGCAAGTCAATCTGAAATTATTAGATAAGTAATTTAAAATGGTTTTAAAAACACAAAAGTTTTACTTAGGCCAAAATACTTCGTTAGAAATCATATTACTGTGATGTCCAAATGACTCACTTGTTTTAAACTGTTTACTCCTATCCTCTTACAAACTTACAAAAACTGAGCAACAAGAAATTTTAAAATATTGTTTAGAATTACCACAATATAAGTATTCCATAACAAGCATATAAGGAACAGACAAAACCATGCAGAAATTGTGTAGATGCAACATATATGCAAGTGTGTTATATGTATATGCACATTATAATTTCAACTCTTACCACTTTTCTTTTAATGAAAAATTAAAGTGCTTTATATATATAATAGATACATCAAAAATTACAATTAGAACATAGCTGTTTCCTGAATGCTAAATAGTTAAGGAACAACAGTATCACTGTTCTCAAGATTATTATGACTTGTATCTGATGTTGAAAGGTTAATCAAAGAGTATACAATTCTAATAGCCACATGCATTCCATTTTGAGTATTATAAATAACGCATTGTAAAAATGTCATCATATATTTTAAGTTATATGGAAATATCATCATTTCTTAGAAGAAGCAAGGGGTAATTCAAATCCATAAAATATTCAATGGTCTCCATTTACAATTAAACCAATAATAAAGTATTAGGGGAAAGAAGCCTACCTTCCATTGCCCTTTTAAAGAAGACCTTACAGCTCCCACAGGTAAGGACACCATAATGACAGCCTGATGCTTCATCCCCACAGATTAAACAAATCTTCTGAGGTAAAGACTCGAAGCTGTACTGTGGGCTCTGGCTGGCTTCTGAATCCGGCCTTGAAATGTAAAACAAATTATTCCATTTATTTTTTGGTGCACCAGCATCTAATACTAAAGGTTTCTTAAACTACCATTAACAGAGTGAAAGGAGCTTTTAAAAATAGAAGTGCACATACTCACACTCAAAAGACATGCAAACTTTGAATATGGTGTAACAGACTACCTGTAACAGGATTCACCAGGCTTGCAAATTATTAGCTATTTATCAGTAGCACCAATATCAAAGAATAGTAATTAGTGTATACTCTCATGTTCAGGAAAGCTAAAGTCCATTTATTAAAAAGCAATCTTTGTATAGAATTCCTTATACGTTAGGAATTCCTCTTGTTTTGACAAACAAAATGCTATATGACCTTCCTGCACTGGTTTGGCTTTAAGAGTTCAGTTTACTTAACACTGCTTTTGTTTTGAGTTTTTAACACACAACCCCTGTAATGATTGTTATTACAAGGTGTATATGTTTGTTATATTGAAGTATTTTTCAGTACTGACACTTGTGCCTATTCAAACTATAAGACTCAAAACAGAGCATTCTTTTATATTCCATTACTTCACTATGTGAATTAACATGTTTTAAAAACTTGTCTGAGAAAAAGCTATAACGAACCCGAAACAATATTAGAAAACGGTCCAGTGCAGTAATTGTGCAGACATAATTCCAGAGTGCAGACATATCACACGTAAAGTTAATTTTAATCTCAAAATTCGCATGCAAATGGAGCGGTTTCACTGTCCAAATCCTTTAGACGGTTCTGCTTTCGGTTCTGGCTGGCCACCTTTCCTCAAGTCCCACCCCTCCCGTGGGAACCGAGCCTTAACTCCCGGACAGACATTCCTGGTAAAAGTCCTTCTAGGAAAAGCAGGATCGGTAAAGCCCCCAACTCGCCACACCCTCTCCGCTCCGCGGGGCCACCGCGGACCTAGTGTGACGCTGCACATTTTATACCAGGGTCGGTCCTGCTGCAGAATCTCCAAGATTCGGCAAGTTTTTTTTAAAAAGGCTTTCCGGGAGGCACGCTCCCAAAACCCCGGCATCTTCTGCACCTCCCGGATCGTCCCCCAGGGAAGAGGGAAGGAGGAAGGGGGCGCACCGTCCGGGCGCCCTGCCCGGCTGCCCACCCGCGGCCGCGTCCCGCCCGCCCGCCCCGCCGGCCTCACCTCAGGTAGTTGAGATAGGGCGGGTAGACCGGCTGCAGGCCCTCCTTGAGCACGGCGGCCGGGTAGCCGAGCTGCGGGAGCCCGTTGAGGCCGAGGGGCGGGTAGAGCGCGGGGGGCGCCCCGGCGGCGGCGGCCGAGCTGGAGGCCAGGCCGTCCCGCGCCAGCAGGCAGGCGCCGGCGCCCGGGGCCTTGCAGGGCTGCGGCGCGAACGGGCCCTGCGGGGCGGGCGCGCCCTCGGCTTTGTACAGGACGCACTCCAGGGCCGAGCCCGCCGAGCACGCGGAGGAGCCGGGGGCCCCGGCGGGCGCGGCGGCTGCAGCCGCGTCCCCCGACCTGGAGGGCGGCGGCGGCGGGAACTCGGGGAAGGCGGAGGCGCCGGCCACCAGGTAGGGGCGCGGGGAGCGCGCGGCGGCGGCGGCGGCCTCCGCACCTCCCTCCTCCTCCTTGATCTTCAGGGCGGGAGGCTGGAAGTCGCCGTAGAGCGGGAACGCGTCGTCCTTGGGCTCGGCGTCCGGCGGGTACGCGCAGTCGGGGAAGTCGCCGGCCGCGGCCGGGGCGCACGGGGCCGAGGGCGAGCCCCGAGGGGGGGCGAAGGCGCCGGCGGCCGCGGCCCCGCCGTCGTAGCTCTCCCCCTCCAGCAGCTGCCGGGTGCGCGCCGCCAGGAAGGCAGGGTTGAGCGGCAGGATGGGCACGTGGATGAAGTCCATGACCGCGGTGGCCAGCGGGGAGCGCCCGGGCGCCGCGGGGGCGTCGTGCTCCGTCAGGGCGGCCCTGGATGCCGCAAAGCGCGAGTCTTCCTTGGGGGCCAGGGCGAGGCTGCCTGCGGCCGCCCGAGGTTTGTCCTTGAGAAGGGGACCCTCCGAGTCCTCGGACTCCGCGCCCTCCTCCTCCTCCTCCTCCACGTCCGCCGCAGCCGGCTGTGGAGATGGCTTCTCGGGGGCCCCGGGCCAGTGAGGGCTCCCTGCTGTCGGGAGCAGCAGCTGCCCGGATGGGGACAGGCCCCGGGGCGGCACCTTATGGGCAGCCGGCCGCCCGGAGCCGTCTCCGGCCTTCCCTCCCGGCCGGTTCATGAGCGAAGCCGACACTCCCTGAGTGACAGGGACAGCCCGGGGGTTCTCGGGGAGGTGGGGGGCAAAGAGGCACCAAGAGCCGGTGGCCTCGCAGGCCAGAGGGCTGGCGTGGCTCTGCCCCGGACCCGAGGGCTCCAGAAGAGTGTCCAAGACAATGTCCAGCAGCCCCCTGTCCTTCTCTGGAAGTCTAGAACTGCCACCTGCTGCTCCCCTCGTGGTTTCCACTCCAGAATAGAAGCCGTCCACGTCCGACAGCGGCTGCTGGCCCTGCGTCTTTCCGTTGGGGGAGTCAGGTACCTGGCAGGGCCGAGAGAAGACCAGCCCGTCCAGGGAGAGGGACACTGCAGAGACTACAGGCAGGGCTTCCGAGGTCTGGCTCCCCTGGAAGGGGCCTACGTCCGGGTGGCCCACCAGGGGGGATCCGACCTCGCCGCAGGAGGGCACGCTGCCCGCCACGTGAGGAGCCCTGGCTTCCTTTGCCTTCAGCTCAGTCATGACCACCTAGCTCCCCTTTTCTCCTCCCCCGTCCTAGGGAGGAGGGATATGGGAAGGAGGGGTGTCAAGACTATAGGGGCAGAGGGAGGAGAAAACGGGTGCTGGATTCGGCTGGACCCCGGGGATCTCCACCTCCTGAGTCGGGGGTGTGGAGGGCGGCGCTGGTCAGCTCCCGTCCTTGCCCTCCATCCTGTTCGCGGAAGGGTGGCAGAAGTTACGTCCCCCCAGCAGCGAGTGGGGAGGGCAGAAAAGGTCGTCGTGGGGATCTCGTCCTCCAACTGGCAGAGTTCTCCGGCTTCTGTCCGAGGACAGGACACGCAGAGTACTCACAAGTTCGGCACTGGAGTGGCTGAGGCCGAGAGCAATTCAACAACGCGCGGCTCTATCTTCCGACTTTTGCTTGGGCTTCAAACCCGTGCGTGCCGTGAAGCTCCCAGCCCCTGACTGCGCTCCACCGTCTCTCTCCCTAAAACCCGGGGGCTAGTCGGACCTCTCGGGACTGCCCGTTCTCCGGGAGAGTCGCGCTCCTGCCGGCTCCCTACAGCAGGCGACAGTCATCTTGGCAGCCTCACAGCTCTCAGCAGTCCTGGAGGACGAGCCGCCTCTGGTTGCAGATTCCACTTAATTGCCAAGGAAAGCTAGTTCTCTTTGAGAACCGAGAATGCTACCCACACCCCAGAATCCTCGCACGCTCAGATAGGACAAGGCTTAACCAGATTAGTGACAGCTGTAGGCTGGCTAGACCGCTTTCTAACGACGCCTCCTCCCTCCTGGCAGGCCCCGCCCCCAGCCCCTCCCTGCCGGGTTACCGACCAGATCCCGCTAATCTGAGTTGCGCTCTTGAGTAGCAGGTGCTCCGGGATGGAATCTCACGGGCATATTAGATTTTGTACTTCAAATTAAAACTTACTCCCAATCTAATTGGACACACGATTAGATTCTATAAGAAGGAGAATTTGTGTAAATCTTTTTAGGATTTCAGTTTTGTAAAGATTTAACTTAGAAGATGATGTCTGGCTACATTATCTTTTGAAAGATTATCCTAAATACTTTAAAAGTGAGCTCTCCCCCTGAATTCCATAAAAGTGAGTGCTTTCAGATTTCTCTTGGACAGCCCTCAGTGTGACTGAGACGTTTGGAAGTGGAAGATGCGGGGTGATAGTTCTCTACCTGTGTGGGAAATCTGTGCCCTACTTTGATTTGTCCTAAGGAATGAGCTTCCCAATTCCTAAAATACAGCTCTTTAAGGAAAGTTTCTTTTCGTTCCCCCTTGTACCCTGTGCTACATCATAAAATCCTCGGTACAAATGTTAAATAGTATTTTCTCCTTTTAATAGTCTCGTTGTTAAAAATAATTGTTCTTGAGCTTTAGAAACAGTGTACTTGTAAATTCAGATCCAGAGTCCTAAAGTTAAACCCAAGAATACTGGGAATTTTGACATCACCTTAAATGTATCCTGTTCAAAATGGAGTTAATCACTTACACATTTCCATACAGGACCTAGAGGTCCTGTCTGTGCTGATGCCCAACAGTTTGTCTCTGATAGGTAGAGAGGTCACAGACTCCAGAATAAGGGGAGCCTGGACCCAGGAATCCTCTGGGGGGGACAAACTCTGATCATGTTGAGAGATTGGGGTTTAGAGTTGATTGTTCAGGTAGGGGAGGGGTAAAAAGAATTGCAGTCAAGGGGGTATAGTCTTTCACAGGGCATTGAACAGGAAGACACCTTGATAATGTAGGGAATGCCAGGGGGAGGTATTATAGAGAGAGGAGGAGCTTGTGGAAATGGAAGTGGAGGAGGCCGGGCAGATGAGCTGATACATTGTTATTGTTTTAAGTTCATCTTAAAACAGTCACCTGGCTTTACTGAGATATAATTCTCTTATAGAGTAAACTTGCTTAGAATGTAAAATTCTAAACATATTAGCATATTAGCATATTCACAGTTGTGCAAGCATTATTACTATCAATTTTAGGACATTTCTATAACCCTAAGAGGAAATATTATCAGTTATTCCTATTTCCCCCTGAACCTGCCAGCAGCACATCAATCCACTTCCTATTCCTGGATCTGGCTGTCTGGGCATCTGTGTAAGTGGAATCACATCATATGTGATCTTTTCCGACTGGCTTCTTCCACATAGCCTGTTTTCAGGTTCCTCTGTGTCACACATGTACCAGTGCTCTATTCCTTGTTGTTTGCCAAGAATATATTGTTGTATGGATAGTTTTATTCTATTTTATTATTTATGGATAGATACATTTTATTTTTCCACCTGGCAGTTTTTTCACATTTGGGTTGTTGGTACTTTTTAGTTATTATGAACAATGCTGCTATGAACATTCATGGCAAGATTTGTGCAAACATATATTTTCATTTCTCTTGGGCATATACCTAGGAATGGAACTGCTGGGTTGTACAGTATGTAAGGTTTAAAGTTTTGAAGAAATGTCAGATTATTTTTCAAAGTGATTGTGCATTTTATGTCCCCACAAAAAGTGCAGGAGGTTTCCCATTTCTCCACATCTTTGGCAACAGTTATTATCTATATTTTTTATTATATTCCTTCCAGAATGGAAAGCGGCATCTCACTGTAGTTTTTATTTGTATTTCCCTGATGGCTAATACCATTGAGAAGATCAAATTTGTAGAATCTGGACAGCGTTGTCAGGTAGCTTCTAAGCCCTTTGCATATGTTAACCTATTTGATCCATTAACAGTCCCATGAAATAGGTATTGTTATCCCAATTTAATAGTTGGGAAAACTCAGCACAGAATTACCTAATATCACAAAGTAGTAGCATAGCCAGAAGATCAAATGCCTGCCACCTTAGGAGTGTGATTTTAAATGTCAGATGCCTCAGAATTTAGTTGTCAGGTTGCTGCCGTAAAATTGACACTTGGATTCATGTAAATCTGACAAGCTATATTTGCCTTAATTTTAGTTGGCTGTGAAATTCCCTTGAGCTAGGCAGTTTGTTTAGGTTGTTTCTATAAGATTGAAAATCTCAAAGTGGGAAAACAATAGTAAATATGCTTAACATGTCCTGAATCACCATTATTCCATAAAATTTGATGCCGGCTGATGAGCAGCTCACTAAACGTATGAATCTTTGAATGAAACAGAATTCACCGGGTAGATTCAAGGGTGAAGTTTTAGAGAAGAATATTTAATTTGGAAAATATTTTCCTCTATAGTTTAAAAACTGCTTTATTAAAAGGTATAATTGTCATGCAACAAGCTGCATCTATTTAAACTGTACTATTTGCTAAATTTTGGCATATGTACAGAGAGTACGAAAAATGTATGCTTATTTTAAGAAAGGAAAGAATTTTAGTAAAATCGTAATATTTAAGTCACTTTTGACTTTTGAAATTACAAGAGCTGTAAGATACAATATAGAGGATAACATGCATTATCAGTATATATGGAGTATTACAGTTTTAATGCAGTTTTCTTCTTTCTTAAATATGTATACATTTCTTGCACTCTCTGTATAGACATGTCAACCATCGTCACAAACAAAATGATAAACATACTCTTTGCCTCCCAAAGCTGATAGGTTGCTTGCTTTGTAACCATTTCACTCTGCTCTTCCCTCCCCTCCCCTAGCAACCACTCATCTTTCTGTCACATGTGTTAGAATTTTTAAAAGATCCCTATCTTATTTATTAAATATTACATTAAATTTTACACACACGTATGTGCTTTTAGGTCTGTTTGCCTTAAATTAAACATTTTTTAGAACAGTGTTATGTTTACAGAGAATTGAGCAAATAACACCAAGAGTGCTCATAGATCCTTTGCCCACAAGTGTCCCCTATGTTATTAAGGGACATTTGTCACCGTTGATGGACTATTAATGATATAGACACATTGTCAAATTCAGATTTCCTTAGTTTTTGCCTCGTACTTTTTTCCCTTTCCAGGATGCTGTCCAGGGCACATTTCATTGTTGTCAAGTCCCTTAGGCTCCTCTTGGCTGTGACAGTTTCTCAGACTTACTGTTTATTTGATGACCTTGACAACCCTGAGATACGGTGAGGCACACCGCAGCATGCTCCTCTATTGTCATATCAAGGGTACATACTGTTGTGTGACTTAGGACTGTTGATGTTGACCTTCCTCACCTGGCTGAAGGAATGTTTGTCGGGTTTCTTCACAGTTAATTCATTTTCTCCAATTTTCATACTGTGCTGTTCAGAAGTTAGTCTGAGGCACTTAAAGAGTGCGGTGGAGTAGCGAGTTAGATATGCCTTTCCAGGGGGATATCTGCATAATTTATTTGAAATCATGTGTGGAAGATTTACTTCTTACTTGCGCATTTGCTGTTTTATTCAGTCTTTTATTTAATATGGACTCATGGATGTTTTGTTTCATTTTGGGGCATTGGGACCTCTTTCAATTGGCTTTGAGCCCCTGACGTGCTCCCATTAGTGTGTGTGTGTGTAGACCTGTCACCAGTGCACACTTTTTCTTAGTTTCTGGCATCACAAGGTGCATGGACCCATCTTGTATATTTCCCGTGCTTAGTATCAGCCGTATCTCCAAAGAAGTTGATTCCTTGAAAATGACATTAGAAGTGAAGATCTGGGTGTGGAATGTGCTTCATGTTAGTTTTTATTTCTTCGAATTTTCATATTATACAGTGTATACTTTTTTCCTTTGGTTTCTTTTACTCATCACAATTATTTTGAGATTCAGCCATAGTAGTAATACCAATAGTTCATTCTTTTGATTGCCAAATAGTAGTCCAGCATATGGATATACCATAGTTTATTTATTCATTTACCTGTTGAACGTTATAGTTGTTTCCAATTTTTTGATATTACAAATAAAAGCTACTTAAGAAAATTTGTGTACAAGTTTTTGTACACACATATGTTTCAATTTTTCTTAGGCAAGTACCTAGAAGTGAAATGGTTGGATAAATCAGTTGGTGCCGTGATCTGAATGTTTGTGTTTGCCCAAAATTCTTACATTGAGACTAAATTGGCATGTGATAGTCTTAGGAAGTGGGGCTGTACAGAATGACTAGGTCATGGAGAACTTCCTTTCCCCTTCCCTGAGGACACAGGGACAAGTTGCCATCTATTGTTTATCCCAGCTCAGTTTACAATCGCCAAGATATGGAAACAACCCAAGTGCCCCTCAACCCAAGAATGGATTAATAAACTGTGGTGTATGTATACTGTGGAATACTATTCAGCCATAAAAAGATGGAGACTTTGCACCTTCAGTTTCTTTAGTAAATATCACTAGAATGGAAAATCAAATATCCATGTACTTAATACTAATATGAAGCCAGGAGATGAACTAATAGACACTTATTCAAGAGAAAAACTCAGTTTAATTCAATTCAGTGTGCTCCGCCTAATAGGCACAATATAAGGACGTATGGGGTGGGACACAACTACAGCAGGGACCTTACCTAGTAAATGCAAGCATTGTAACCTAATCGTTTGTACCCTGGTATTAATCTGAAACTTAAAAAAAAAAAAGAAGGTGCCAGAAAGCAGGGCTTTCCACACATCTAACCTGCCACTTTGATCTTGCACTTCCCAGGCTCCTGAACTGTGATAAATAAATCTCTGTTGTTTAAAGCTACCTAGTTTATGATATTTTCTCTAATTGGACCCAGACAGCAGGTGTACATTTAACTGTAGAACATTTTTCTAAAGTGGTGGTATCATTTTGCGTTTCCACTAGTGTCTTTGAGTTCTAGTTCTCCCATATCCTGGACAATAATTGATATGGTCAAGATTTTTAACTTTAACAACTCTGATCGGTATGTGGTGGTATCTCATTGTGGTTTTTTGCATTTCCTTTGTTGATCATATTTTCATGTGCCTATTTGCTATCTGTATATACTCTTTAACTTTTGTATATGTGTCTGTTAAATTTGTTTTTGCTTTTTATAAAAATCAAATTGTTTGTTTCCATATTGTTGACTTTTTAGGGTTCTTTGTGAATTCTGAAACAAAGCTATTGTCATATTGTACAATTTGAAAATATTTTCTCCTAGGCTGTGGCTTGTCTTGACGTTTGCTTAATAATGCTCTTTGAAGAGAAGATACTTTTGATATTGATAAAACCTATTTTATCAATTTACATTTTTTATGAATTGTGCCTTCGGTGTCATAACAAAGTAGTATTTGCCAAACCCAGGGTCAGAGAAGTTTTCTGTAACATTTTATTTTGCTCTTGTACGTTTTACATTTACATCTATGATACATTTTAAATCACTTTCTAATGTGGTATGAGTTCTTCATCAAAACTTCCTTTTTGGATATAGATATTTAGTTGTCCCAGCACCATTTGCCGAAAGAATATCCTTTCTTTGCACCTTTGTTGAAAAGCAGTTGTTAATCTATGTGGGGGTCTGTTTGGGGCTCTCCATTCTGTCTCGTGCTGTTTGATGGTGTCTGTATCGTATTATCTTGATTGCTGTAGCATGTGGTGGGCCCTCATACTTGAAGTGTTAGTGTTCCAACTTTATTTTTCTTTTTCACAATTGTTTTGGTCATTCTAGGTTCTTTGTATTTCCATATTAATTGACTTCTCTCAAAATGCCGAGTCTTACAACTTCTGAAGGTAACATCTATCTCCTTTTTTGAGAGCCTTACTTTCTGTCAGCAATGTTTTGAAACTTTCACTGTACATACTTTTTAGATCTCTTGTCAAATTTATCTTCAATTGTTTCATATTTTTTGATGGCATTGTTAATGGCGTGTATATTAATGGTGTATTGCTGAGTATTTAATAAAGTACCACCCTCTTAGTGATTTAAAACCACCTCCAGTTATTATTATGCTCTCCGCTGGGCGGGATGCTGGGTCCGGGTTCTCTGGATTCTTCACTCAGGGAGGACTTCCACGCGGCCGTCAGGGGTCAGTGCTGCAGCCTGGGGGCCGGGTTCTCACCCACGCTGGCTCAGGTGGCCCTAATCAGTTCCTGCCTGCTGCGGAACTTCTGTGGCTTCCACCTTCCTTAACATCAGCAGGAAGAAATGTGATTCATGTCTTCTAGCGGCTTCTGCATGGTAAGTCAGATTACCCAGATCATTTCCATTTTAATTCAAAATAAACTGATTTGGGATCTTAATTACATTGGCAGATTTCCTTTATTCATAAACGTAGCATAATCACAGGTATGAAATCTATCATAGTGACAATCTTAGCAAGGGTCCAACCTTAAAGGGGGGCAGTTATACAAAGCCTTTGTAACACGGGGCAGGAAAGTGGGAGACCCATTTTAAAATTATACCTAAGTTCTGCTTTATAATGTGCATTTTTAGTGTTTATACAATTGACTCTTTATTTGGAGCGATGAGGATAAGCATCCTTACCAATTTGTTGATTTTAGGGGTAAAGAATTCAGTCTTTTAACATTAAGTAAGATGTTTCTTGAGTGTTTTTCATAGATGCCCCTTCTTAAGACGAGGAAGTTCCCTTGTACTCCCACTTTGTTGAAAAATTTATTAGGAACAGATGTAGGTTTTTGTTAAATGATATTGTTGCATCAGTTGCAAGGACCATATGGTTTTTCTTTTTTAAATTCTTAATATGGTGACTTACATTATTTGAATTTATGTTAAACCAACCTTATTTTCCATGGATAAACTCCAGTTCATTTTCATATGTTACATTTGATTTATTAAAAGTTTATTTAAAAGTTAAAAATTCTCAGTCATGAAGAATACTGGTCTGTTCTCTTATCACATAATGGTTTTGGTCTGGTTTTGTTATTTTGAATTTCAAGTTACATATATTGTGTGTTTCATATTAATAGAATAGAATGAACACTACAATGATATCTAGGGTCTCTAGAAATAAATGTATTTTGGCACAAACTGCCCCTTTGGTGTTGGCTGTCCACTATAACCGTGAGCATGGCCATCAAAGAAAGCCATGAACCCTCCTTAAACTTGAATGGATGATTCGATTAACTTTTGTCATGTCTGCTTTTTAGTTTTTATAGTGAACTAAGAAATCAATCCTTTACTTACAAATATCTAACTACACTATGTCATTAAAATGTTTACCTTATATTTTATTTTTTTAAGATGTATAGCATTTTCTGGCCTAACATATATAATGCTCATTAAACTTCATGACATAAGTATTACTACCTCTATTTTACAGATAAGGAAATTGAAGCTGGGGGACTTAGAACTATTTAATAGTTATTAGTAGGGCCAAAACTCCCTACGAGGGCTTCTGATATAAAATGTAATGCCTTGTGTTTCTCTATTTTATGGTTCAAAGTGATATTTGATAAGGTTCATAGAAAAATGGAGAAACATTTACTTGATCTGAGGACCCAGAAATGGGAACACATTCAGAAAGTCACACTGGGCCCACCAAGACCCTGGATTTGGTTAATTTGAAATTGTTGTCTGTACAACTTTGAGCAGTAGAATTTGATACCTGTCATCCTAGCTTGAGGTAATTCTTCTATAGTTGCAAAGGGAGACTTGTAGGTGAAAGGTGGTGCTTGATGCAGATTTCAAAGGAAGGAAAGTACAAAGGCCTCTTCTCTGACCTTCCTGACAGCCCTCTTGTTCTGATCCGGTGCCCTGTGCAACTCTGGGTTATCCAGGCCTCTTCACGGATGTAGTGACTAACCCCAAACTATACCTGTTTTTTCATAGCCATGTCAGGTGGGATGTATTTGGCTTTGAGTAACAGGGCACTCAACAAGAAGTGACTTATGGAATAGATGTTTATTATCTCACATAACAAGTTATCTGTAGGAAGTATTTTAGGGTTGGTCAGTTAGTGGCTCAGTAATATTCTCAAGGTCCTAGACGCCCTCTTGTTTTAGTCAGCCTCCAGCCTTGGGTTTTGTCTTGTTCCTGTTTCTTTCTCAGCATCCAGAGATGGCTACTGCAGCCGCAGGTATCAGAGCCTTACATAACCGCTTCCAATATTAGGGCAGGAGTTTCTCTGGGAATTTTTTTTTAACTGGGAAAAAAAATCTTACCCAGAAGGCACCTCCATAGCCAACCTATCAAGAATTTTTTTGGCTAGAACTGAGTCATCTTCCCACCCTAAACCAGTTACTCAAAGAAGAATTTGATTAGACTAACCGTGATTTATCTTCTGAGTCCATCACTTTGAGTACTTTGCTGCCAAAATGTGAAAAAACTTGAGGTTTCATTAGAAAAGATAAGAGTAGAGAAATGGTTATTGGGCACTCAACTAATAGTGTTGACATTATACCAAAGTTTCATTTTCCTCAGAATCATATATAATGGTTATTCTAAAGTGAGAATGAAATTCACACTAACATATGCATGGATTTCATAGCCCAGTTATTTTGTAAATATAATCTTTTTGTGTGTTTATCTTAATGATTATTTTTATACATACATACACACATACATGCTGGTGAATATTTTTAGATATTTTGCAATGACTGCCTACTCCAGATATCCCTTCTTGTGCTTTGAGTTATTTTTCAACTTTATGCACGAATTGCTGTCAACTATGACTACATTTCTTTGATTCCGCAGCTCGGCATATAGTCATTCAGAGCTATGCATAGTTGCATTTGTTACACTTTTGTGTTACACTTTTTGGGGTTAGATGTACTTAACTAGATCTAGCTTGTACTATATTACAGTTTTGAAATACTTTGATTTTTTCGTCTGGTTTTTTTCTCCTTAATGTAACACAGGTTTTAGGGATTTTTCTAATTATGACAAAAATGATGTACTTACATGGAATTTTTAGGATAAGAAAAGATAGGCAAATATAAGTGCTAAGGGTAAAGGTCTGTCATAGTGTATAGCTATGTTAATGAGTTCTGTATTTTGTGCTATTGAGAGGAAATGCCCCGTGATATTGGAGAGGAGCATGAAAATTAAGAACCGGAAGGTAATTCTTTCATTGCATTCTGCCATCAGATCTCTTGGAGCAGGAGTCATACATACCAGCTATTTGTCTTAAAATGTTTATTAATTATATACGTTTGGAATTTATCTGTCTAGGAAGGAGAAACAGGATATTGTGATAACACTGTTCTGGGTAATTTTGATAAAATAAAAACAAATGCCTAAATTAAATACCAGAAATACTTCCTCATGAAGTTGATAAGATCGATAATAATACTACAGTTGAGTTTAACATAAGGAATTATAATGATTTTGAGTTTTAAAGTATAATATATGAAACATAAATGAATAATTTTTCTACTAATTTTGCAGTTAGACTACATGTAAGTATTATTAATATTGAAAAAGGTGTTGCATTTTTTTTTTTTTTGAGACAGAGCCTCAAGCTGTCACCCTGGATAGAGCTGTGACATCACAGCTCACAGCAACCTCCAATTCCTGGGCTCAAGCGAGTCTTCTGCCTCGGCCTCCCAAGTAGCTGGGACTGCAGGCACCTGCCACAGTGCTTGGCCATTTTTTTTTGGTAGCAGAAGTCATTGTTGTTTGGCGGGCCCAGGCTGGATTTGAACCAGCCAGCACAGGTGTACGTGGCTGGTGCCTTAGCCCGTTGAGCCACAGGTGCTGAGCCGAAAAAGGTGTTGGATTCTTAAGGGGAAAAAGGAGTATGTACATGCAATTGGGAAATTATACAATAAAGAGAATTTAAAATACACGATTAAATGTAACAAAAATTTCCTACTTAGTGCCAGACCATTTCTGAAGCTGCATTTTTCAGTTCTAAAGTAAATTCATTCCTCACACACACATAGAAAACATTTTTCATTATTGTGATTTTTTATAAAAAAATACTCCATTCATTGAAAATCAGGAAATTTGGGCTTAGATGAAGCCATTATCTTTTTATACCACCAATTATTGTGAAAACACAATACATACAGCATAGCAAAATTTAGAAAATAAAAGATTTAATATTCATCATAAATAGATACCTATGCAGTACAATTCTAGTAAGCAAGAATAAAAGAGAAGATGGGGTCTCAGGCTAGAACAATTATTTCTATTTTGTTGGTGTAGGGGTCCTATTTCCCTCTCTTTTACTTCTCTTTCCCTGGCTTCCCAGCTTGCAGGTTTTGTTGTTTGTCTGTCCTACATAAAGGTGGTCTCTGATTCTACTTTCTCAGGTAGTTATCTTCAGCTGACTTTGGTCCTCTGCCAGTTTTCATTCTGACTCTCCTATTTCTCTTCTCTGTTCCCAAAGTCTTGATCATTATCCATAAGGGAAGGAGAGAAACAGTTTATTAGTAAATATTGTAATTATAAAACAAATTTGACGTGATACAGGCTTTGAAATAATTTTTTTTTTTTTGCAGTTTTTGGCCAGGGCTGGGTTTGAACCCATCACTTCCAGTATCTGGGGCCAGTGCCCTACTCCTTGAGCCACAGGCACCGCCCTGAAATAATTTTTGATAGTACAAAACTTTAACAAATTAAAAATACTATAGAAATTTAGTATTCTAAATAATTTCATCATGGAAATAACCATAGATGTTTCAACTTAAGTTTTACCTTTATGTGAGACGATGGTGATAAAACTACTTACAGAGAAGACTAATTTTAATTTTAGAGTTCAATAATGTATTAGTTCAATGTGCTACGTCTTCCTCCTCCTCCTGTTTCTTCCACAACTCAATTTTAATTGCATTGCCTTTCCTTGTGTTTACTTAACTGCACGTTTGGATATGCTCTAATTTGTTTGATTTTCAGCTTTGCCATAATATGCTTCCTCTCCTACTTATATAAATAGGTCAATCATAGAGCATTTTTAAATTTTTGACCTTTATTCCCATTCTTTCTCCGTTTATAACATTTTATCCTGTGATCCTTATCCCAATATTTTCATCTTATATTTTCTTTGACTAAAATATGTAGTGCTTACTCTGAAGATTTCATAGCCATAACTTGATTTCTTTAGTAGTTTCTAAAAGGTGAACAATTTTACTGAGTTCTTTTTTTTTAATGATACATAATATTTATATATATTTATGGGGCAAATGTGATATTTTTTGTTCCGTGCATAGAATGTGTAATGATCAAATCAGGTTATTTAGGGTATTCGTTACCCTGAATATTCGTCATTGGTGTGGGTTGGGACCATTTCAAGCCCTCTCTTCTAGCAATTTTGAAATCCATGATACATTGTTCAATCAGTCAAACACTGTAATGTATTCCTTCTATTAACCAACCACTCTTCACTCTTCATCCCAGCTCTGGTATTGCTCATTCTACTCTCTACCTCCATGAGAGTAGCTCTTTTATCTCCTATGTTTGAGTGTGAACATCTGATATTTTTCTTCTTAGGCCTGACTTATTACACTTAACATAACCATCTCTAGTTTCATCCGTGTTTTTTCAAATGATGTGTGTGTTCTCTTTTTTTTTTTTTTTTTTTTTTTGGAGACAGAGCCTCAAGCTGTTAGAGTGCTGTGGCATCACAGCTCACAGCAACCCCAACTCCTGGGCTCAAGCGATTCTCCTGCCTCAGCCTCCCAAGTAGCTGGGACTACAGGTGCCCGCCACAACGCCCAGCTATTTTTTGGGTGCAGCCATCATTGTTTGGCGGGCCAAGGCTGGATTCGAACCTGCCAGCTCAGGTGTATGTGGCTGGCGCCTTAGCCGTTTGATCCAAAGGCGATTTTACTCTTTTTTTATGGCTGAATAATGTTATTCTATTGTGCATATATAACAAGTTTATTTTTTTTAAATCCATTTGTCCATTGATAGACACTTAAGTTGGTTCCATAGGTTGGCTATTGTAATAGGGCTTCAGTAAATGAGGGTGCAGATATCTTTTTGATATACTGATTTCTTTCCTTCTTCTTTTATTTTCTATTTTTTTCCTCTCCCTCCCCCTTTTTTAAGAAAAATACTCAGTAGTAGAATAATAGAATTGCTGGATTGCATGGTCATTCTATTTTTAGCTTTTGGAGAAATCGTTATTTTTATTCATAGTAGCTGTACTAACTTACATTTCTGTTAACAATGTCTAGAATACACAAGGAACTCACAACAGTAAAACAAATTATCTCATTAAAAAATGTTCAAAGTACATATGTAGACATCTCTCAAGAGAAGAATTAAACATGGCCACCAGGCATGTGAAAAAATACTCAATACCGCTAATCATCAGGGAAATGCAAATTGAAAACCACACCCAGATGCTGGAAGGATATGGAGAAAAAAGAACCAGGATTTTACACGTTGAAAATTCTTGGTCTTTTGTCTTTGTACTTGAAGAAGTGATTGACTGTATTTGAAATGCTGGGGAATTTTTTCCCTTGTATATCCTGTACTTATTACTTATTTGTTTAATAGATGTGACAGGTCTGATGCTACTGAGCTTTTTTTTTTTTCCCCCATCATAGGTTTTTTGTCTGGCTTCTGAAAAGAGCCTTTGTTTATCATTGAAGTCAATACATTTTCTAGGTAAATAATCATTGTTGACACTTCTAAATCAGATGGTGACATGATTTTGCTCTGCTGTTTTAATATATAGATTCACTTCTTTTAGAGAAGTATTTCCTTTTTGAATTATACTGTAAAGTATTCATTCTTATTTTCTTCTAATATCCATTGTTATTTTCTTCTTTGGAAAATCTGTTTATACAACTGTTGGTCTTTTCTGCCTGTGTTATATGTCTGTTTTCTTTCTAATTCCTTAACTTTCTTCATTTCTTTTTTTTGTTTATTTGTTTTTGATATTTATCTTCTATAACCTATGCTGAATTTTCCATGGTGTATTAATTTCTTAGGGCTTATGTAACAAATTGGCATAGATTTGATGGCTTAAAACAACAGAAATTTATTCTCTCACAGTTACAGTGACTAGAAGTCTAAAATCAAAGCATTTGCAGAGTTATAACCCATCAGAAGCTGCTAGAGAATAATCCTTTCTTGCTGTTTCTTAGTTTCTGGTGAGTCACAGAAATCCTGGCCATTCCTGGGTTTTATCTGCCTTTCTCCAATCTCTGCCTCTGTTTCCACTTAATCTTTTTCTCTGTATATTTCTCTATTTCCTCTCTTCTTCCTTTATGGGACACCAGCCGTTAGCCTACTCTAATCCAGTACAATCTCATCTTGAGATCCTTAATAATTACATTTGCAAAAACCCTACTTCTAAATAAGATCAAGTTCACAGGTATGAGAGGTTAGTATTTAAACATATTTTGTGGGGGTGCACAGTTCAACACACTTCATATATTGTTAGTTTTCTTTGTTCTCCCCCTTTTTAAAAAAGACTTTTTATTTGGAAATGACTTCAAATTTACAGAGAATATTCAAGAAGGTTATAAAACCTCCCGTTGATCCTTCACAAAACTTTTCTAACATTTTGTTCTGTTTGCTTTATTGTTTGTGCTATCTAATCTAATCGTATCTATTTATCTAACTAATCTAAGACATATCTACTTACCCACCTAGGGATATAAATACATACACATTTTTTTTTCTGAGCCATTTGACAGTAAATTGCATAAATTGTATGGCTTCACCCATAAATGGGTGTATGTTCTAAGAGCACGGATAGTCTATGTGTATGTTCTCCACGTGTATGTTCTAAGAGCAAGGATAGTCTCTTATATTAACGTAGCCTGGATGTCACCTTCAGGATGCTTAACGTTGATACATACTTTAATCTGCCATCACCTTTCCAAACTTGACAAATGATCAACATCATATATAGCACTTCTTCCAGTTCAGAGCTATGTCTTATAGTAATGGCCATGCCTAGTTGGTCTCCTGTAATCTGGATGAGCTCCTCAGCTTTTTCTATTCTTTCCTGACTTGACATTTTGAAATATACAGGCCCTTTTTAAAAATAGGATAATCCTTCATTTTAGTTAGCCGGATATTTCCTTCCGACCGTATCGAAGTTAAGCATCCCTGGTGGGAGCTCGACATTAGTGATTTTGTGTTCCAAGGACATTATGCTTAGAGGCAGATGGCTCATTGGCTTCTGAATGGTGATACCAATTTTGATACTTGGTTGAGGTATTGTTCAGTTTATCCACTGGGTAGTTGCTATTCTCCCCTTCCAATTTTTACTCTTACAGTTGAAAAGTTCTGATTTTCCTGCTCCAATTTTCCTCCACCTTACCAGTCAACATACTCTTGTGAGGAAAAGCTCTCCCTTTTCTCCTTGCTTATTTATTTATTTACATATGGACTAACAAAATGGATTCATCGATTCCTTTTTTTTTCCTCAAATTTCCTATTTTTATTTTTCCATAATGTCTTTTTTCAGTACGCAAATTCTCTCAGATTTGGCCAGTGGGCATTCCTTCACACTGGCTCATTTGTCCTTTTAAGAGGCTTCAATTATTTTTTTAAATTGGCTTTTTACTTTATGACTTAACAATATGTATGTTCTAGGATTAGTTTATATTTCCCATCCCAGCTGTTGAATCACCCATTTTTCTGAGGAAAGTTGGTTTGTGGAAAGTACAATTAGACACCAAAACCTACACATTCACTGTGCTTATTGCCAGTAGGGTACATACAGCATGTTACTTCCAGATCTTTTCAGTAAACAATTAAGAAATGTGTGTGTGCATCTGCATGTGTTTGTAATTTATTAAGCTATAAGATGTGGATAATATGTATGTAGAATGTGTTGTAGAATGTAATAATCTATGAATGAAAATATGAGAAACCATGAGTTCCTATTGATACTTCCAAATAGAGCCAATTTCCATAGAGACTTCTCTGCCTTCCCACATTCCATTTGTATCTACCTTTTCCCACAGTGAGAAAGAACACTGATTCCCAACAACACCAAAACATTTACTCCATTCTGCCTAAAATAATTTCGGAATTTTATCATACCACTGTGAAAACTGCCTACAAAAATTGATCTTGTTGCTCTTCTTCCCCCCCCACCGTCCTCCAGACTGAAGAGATATACTTAAATACTGTGTTTAAATTGTTTTTTATTTGTTTATTTTCTCTCCAGTGTATGTTACCATTTGAAATGCAGTTGTGTACATTTATTCCAATTGCTGTCAATTATAATTATTTTAATATATTGTTTTTCAATGTCTTGGTCATTCATTTTTATTTATATAATATGTAGAACATTAACACGTTCCCAAAAGTCATAACTACACAAAATTATCCTCAGAGAAGTGGCATGTTCTCTCCTTTTCCTTTCCCAATTTTATTGTTTTCTTTGTTAACAAAAGAAGTATTTGATTTTTTTATTTAGACTTATTTCCTGTATATATGAAAGCTGATGTGAGACTTTTGGTTCCAAAATGGCAGCATACAGGCAAGCTGGCTTCTCTCCCCATAATAAGAAAATCAAAACCAAGCATATCGTTCCAAGATCTTTTCCAGAAACAACCTAGAACTCAAAAGTGAGGATGAAACAGTTCCTGGGGCCACATAGAAATAGAAAACCTTCAAGCAGACAATGGGAGAACCAGATTTCTATATTCATGCTCTACCCTGCACACCCATTTTGCCAACTGGTGAAAAATCTCCCCTCAACTCATGGTTTCTATACTGGAAAAAGTGAAATTGAGGCATTCAGTCAGCATCTCACTTTTGTGGGCTCCCAGACACAGGGAGTCCTTAGCCTAACCTACGGGTAGCATCGTGTTGACTGCCTGAAGAGAGAAGTATTCCAGAGGACAGGAGAATTATCCTCAGCACAGAAACGCCGCCCTGTATCTCAACCAAAGGAGATGTGAAATAAAAATGGCTACAGTAGAGAGAGTGTTGCTGTGGTCCCCATGGCATGGATCCCTGATTCCTGGGTTATTCCACATTCCTCATCCCCTTGGGATCTTTTGCATTTGGGACAGACAATGCACTAACCATTTATTAGAGCCAAGGTGAACCTAGGCATAAGGTACCACCTAAAAGGAGGCAGCAACCCTGTAGGGAAGATTCATTAAGTAGGTATATTCAGCAGAAAACAAAACAAACTGGACAGAGGAAAGTGGAATAAATAACTAATCTATCAGGGCAAAGGTATAGACATATATCCACAGAAACAACAGCAAACTGGGTCCTATGACCTTCCCAAAGGACAAAGGAAAAATACAGTGACTGACCCTGACAATATGGTGAATTGTGAGCTTTTTGACCAACAATCCAAAACAATAGTTTTAAGAATCAGTGAGCTTTAAGAGAGGCTGTTTGAAAATGTACAGAGGAGAAAAAAGAATGAAAAGGAATGACAGACACCTACAAGAGACAGAAAATTACATTAGAAAACCAAATATAGGAATTATTTGTGTTCAAGAGGGAGCTGAGGAAGAGCAAGGGGTAGACAGTTTATTAAAAGAAATTATAATAGAAAACTTTCCAAAACTTTAGAAAGATACAAATATCCACATACAGGAAGGTCAGAAAACAACAGATTAATTCCAAATAAGACTACACCAAGGCATTTAATCAAACTCTCAAAGTTCAAGGCAAAAGATAAAATCCTAAAAAATAAATAATAAATGCAAATGAAATATACAAGAGCTCTAGTTCATCTGAAAATCAACTTCTCAACGGAAATCATACAGGTCAGGAATGAGTGAAAATGGCAATCTGAGAATATTGTATTCAGCAAAATTGTCATTCAGATTTCACAGACAAAGAGTTGAGAAAATTGATCACCATCAAATGCGCCTTGCATTAAAGGAAATTCTTCAATTGGAAAGAAAACAACATTAGCAGGCAAAATAGAATTTTTCAAGGTATAGAATCCACTGGTAAAATTAAGTCCCTGGAAAAACCCAGAACATTCTATTATGTGGTGTGCAGTCCATCTGTTAACTCTAATATGAAGAGCAAAAATCTGTCAAAAACAATAGCAACTGCAAACTTTTAAGTGTCAGATGATTTAAAATATGTAAATTGAGATATCTAAGAGTCAAAATGTAGGGAATGGGGATGGAGTTACAGTGTAGACTAAACTACAGTGTAGTTTTTTCTTTTTCTTTTTTTTTTTTTTTTTTTACCTTCGTTCTATTATTTGTATTCTAAGGTAAGTTGTCATTTCTTTAAAATAACTTACAATATGTATAAAATACTTTTTGTAAACTTCATGGTAACTAGAATGCAAAAACCTATAATAGATTCACTAAAGATGAAAAACAACAAAGGAAACATACTACCAGAGGTATTAACTATAAAGGAAGACAGGAAAAAAAAGAAAGAGAGCAATCTGAAACAAGCAGAAAAGAAGCAAAAAAATGGTGGTAGTGCGTCCTTATTTGTCAATAATAACACTGAAAGTAAATCATCTCAATTTCCAAATAAAAGGCATAAAGTAATTGAATGGGTAAAGAAATAACACACAACCATGTGTTAGCATCAAGAAACTCACATCACCTATAAAGACACATATACTGAATGTGAAAGGGTGAGGAAAGATATTCCATGCAACTGGAAACTAAAAAGAGCAGCAGTAACTATACTTATGTCAGATAAAATAGACTGTAAGTCAAAGATCATAAAAAAAGACAAGGAAGTTCATTATATAATGATAAAGGGGTCAACTGAGCAAGAGGACATAATAAGCATGAATATCTACGTACCCAATGCTGGAGGCGGGAGTTCCCAAATATATAAAGCAAACATTAATATACCTAAAGGGAAAGGTAGACTGCAATACAATAATATAGAGGACTTTAACACCCTACTCTCAATAATGCACAGATCATCCAGACAGAAAAACAACAAAGAAGCAAAAGAGTTAAACTACACGTTAGATCCAATAGGTCTATCCTATTGTTTGGATTCTTCTCCCTTCCAAATCTCATGTTGAAATTCAGTCCACTGTGTTGGAATAGGACCTTTGTGGAAGATATTTGGCCATGGGTAAGATTCCTCAGGAACACCTTGGTGTCCTCCCAAAGATAATGAGTTCTTACTTTATTACTTCATGTGAGAACTGGTTGTTTAAAGGACCCAGCACCACCTCTTTCTCTTGCTCCTTCTCTCATGGTGCGACATGCCTGCTGTCCCTTCACCTTCTGCCTTGATTGGAAGCTCCCTGAAATCCTCACCAGCAGCAGACACTGGCATCATCCTTCATGTACAACTTGCAGAACGAAGAGGCCAATAAACTTGTTGCCTTAATAATTTGCCTACCCTCTGGTATTTCCTCAATAGTAACACACAATGGACTAATGTAGCCCAATTTACAGAACATTTTACTGACCTGCTACAGAATACACGTTCTTTTTATTGGCAAATGGAACAATCTCCAGAATAGACAGTGTCAACAAGTGCAAAAAATCAAAATCATATCAAAATCTTTTCCTGACTACAGTGGAATAAAGCTACAAATCAATAACAAGAGAAACTTGGAGAAAACACAAAAACATGGGAATTAGGGAGCATGATCTTGAATAATCAATATGTCAGTAAAAAACCTAAACATTTATTGAAACAAATGAAAATTGAGCCAAGAGAGAAGTTTATAGCAATAAAAACCTATATTAAAAAGGTAGAAAAACTTCAAATTAACAACCCAGTGGTGTACCTTGAAGAACTAGAAAGGCAAGAAAATCAATTCTAAAACTAGTAAAAGGAAGGAAAAAAACAGGAAGTAAAAGGAAGTAAAAATCAGACCAAAAATAAATGAAATTGAGACTAAAGCATAATATAGAAGATCAAGGAAACAAAAAGTGATTTTTAAAAAAAGATAAAGAGGAATGCCAACCAATAAAATCAGAAAAGAAAAAGTAGACTTAACAGCTGAAATATAAACTCAGAAATACAGAGATTCATTATAGCTTATCATGAACAACTATATGCTAAACCCTTGGAAAACCTAGATGAAATTGATAAATTTGGGACACATACAACCTATCAAGAATAAACCATGAAAAAATAGAAAACCTCAATGAACCAATGAGTGATGAGATTGAAGCTATGATAAAACGGCTTTCATCAGTGTAAGGTCCAGGACCTCATGTATTCCCTGCTGAATTCTACCAAACATTTAAAGAAGAACTAACACCAAGCTTTTCAAAAGTAGTGACGAGGAGGTCATAGTTCCAAACTTGTTCTACAAGACAAGCATTATCCTGATAGCAAGATAAAGACACCACAAAAATGGAAAGCAATACCCTAATTTCACTGATGAACAGAGATGCAAAGATCCCTAGTAATAGACAGTAGAACCTCAGCAAGTTGACCAACCAACGGTCTGTAACAAATTGGTCATCATATGGATGTGGTCAACTTAAGAAACTAGGCTTACTGTATGTACATGTACTTTACTTTCTTTTATAACTTTTATTAGAGATATCATGTTAAATCATAGATAATTGAACAGTAAAATCATGCATACAGTATCTTAGAAAAATTAATGCATTGACTCTTTCTGAAAAAAAGAGTCAATCATGGTCTGTTCCTTATTCTTATTACAATGTAAGGGGAGACAGAACTTTCAGTGCTGGCTATACCACTCAGCATATCTGGGCATTTTTCCATAGCACATGACTTCAGCTGCATTATCAGATGCCTGACATCCTCTTCTTTGTGGGGATCTCTGCAACTACTGTGTCATCCTCACTTGCTTCTTCTACTTCATCTGCTTCATACACTTTTATGTTGCTCTGCTCTTTGTTTAATATTGTTTGTAAAATTGCTTCTGGGTCAGGTACATTACAGATTAGCACCTCATTGTCCATTGCAACAAACCCCTCAAAATCTACTCTTTCCATTCTGCCATGGGAGATGAACTGTCTGATGGAGCCAAAACAGTGTGCTTTGAGGTTGTGACAAAACCTTTCCTTTTTTCATTTTTCTTTCCTTATCTTTTCTTTTTTCCCCTCCCCTCCTCTTCCCTTCCTCCCTCCCTTTCTTCTCTCTCTCTTTCTTGTCTTACTCTGTTGCCCTGGGTAGAGTGTCATGGTACCATCATAGCTCACAGAAACTTCAAACACTTCTGTATCGTTTGTGGCTGATAGCATTCAGAATGCTAGCTGATGCAGCAGATGAAGTTGCTTCCACAGGCTGACCACAGGTTTGTGTTTTTAGTAATCCACTGGAGTAATGCATTGTAAATGTTTTGATGATACCTTGGTCAAGAGGTTGGATTCTGAGGTTATGTTTGGAGGCAGGAATTTCAGAGTGACATTTGTGACAGTATTCACTTGTGGGTTACCAGAACAGTTTTGTTTTTTTTTTTTCTCATTTCTTGGTTGGTATACCATACCCACTCCTCAAATAGGGCACCAGTCATCCATGTGCATTTGCTTGATCTCTAAGTGATGGGGAGGGAGGTCTGTAGGCTTCACGTTCTTGAATGTGCATGGCTTTGCTGATTTACAATCACTAGTGGCTTTCTTTTCTCTCTACACAAGCTAGCACAAAGCAGAACTGTGAAATGTTCTTTGGAACATTTTCCACTCTTACATTTATCACTCCTTAGGAAGAGGCTTCTGTCAGGCATCACCTTGAAATGAGTCCACATGCATCAGTGTTAAAGATGTCATCATCCTTGAAGCCTCTGGTGAAGTCTGGGAACTTTTTAATGAACTCCTCCTCAGCTTCTACTGGAACTTTATTGTGTTGATCACACAGACTTTCTGGGAGATCTCATGTTGCACTTTAAATTTCTCAAGCCAACCACTTGATACGTGGAAATCTGCCCCCCCAATTCCTGTGTGAATTTTCTCTCTCTCTCTTTTATTTTTATTAAATCATAGCTGTGTAAATTAATGCAATTGTGGGTACAATGTGCTGGTATTATATACAATTTGAGATATTTTCATCAAACAGGTTAATGTAGCCTTCATGGCATTTTCTTAGTTGTTATGCTAAGACATTTGTATTCTACATTTAGTAAATTTCACATGTACCCTTGTAAGATGCACTTTAGTTGTGGTCCCACCAATCACCCTCCCTCTACTCACTTTCTCCCCTCCCCTCCCGATCTCTTTCCCTCATTTTCTTGGGCTATAATTGGGTTATAGTTTTCAAATGGAAGCTATAACTTGGTTTCATAGTAGGGCTGAGTACATTGGATACTTTTTCTTCCATTCTTGAGATACTTTGCTAAGAATACGTTCCAGCTCCATCCATGTAAACATGAAAGAGGCAAAATCTCCATCTTTTTAAAGGCTACATAATATTCCATGGTATACATGTACCACAATTTATTAATCCATTTGTGGGTCAATGGGCACTTGGGCTTCTTCCACGACTTAGCAATTATGAGTTGGGCTGCAATAAAACTTCTGGTACAAATATCTTTGTTATAATGTGAGTTTTGGTCTTGTGGATATATAATTTTAGACCTTTACTCTTTCCTAATATAAGGAATGATGCTAAAATTTCTCTTTAAATACTGTTTTAGCTTCAAGTCACAAAGTTGGATATATTATAATTTTCATTCTATGTAAAGTATTCATACTTCCATTGTGATTTCTTTGATCCAATCATCACGTTCTGATGTTTTGCCCAATTTTCAAATATTTAGGATTTTTTCTGATAGTTTTTGGTTTTGATTTCTGATTCCACTGTAGTATTTTCTGATATTTAAATAACCAGATGATATTTCTTTTTATTAGTGTTAGTGTATATTTTTCAACTTTTTTCTTTTAACCTATATGTTTTTGGTTGTTTAAAGTGGGTTTCCTCTAGACAACATTTGGTTAAGTTTTTCATTCTTTAAAACCCAATCCAACAATCTCTGAGTTTTAATGGTATTATTTGTATTGTTCACTCTTAATTTGTCTGTTGGTATGGTTGCCTTTAAATCAATCATCGTGTTGCTTCTAAGAGTTCCTCATTATCACTTTTTACTCACAATCTGATTATGATAAACTTGGTGTAGTTTATATTTTCCTGCTTTGGGTTCATTGAGCTTCTTAGATTTGTCTATTTATGTTTTTCATCAAATTCTTTAAATTCTTTTTCCCTTCACTCTTTTACTTGTCCTATAGGAATCCAATTAATACATATATGAGACCAATTACTATCATTCCACATGTTACTGATGCTCTGTTCTTATTTTTCCATTTCTTTTTTTTTGAGACAAGGTCTCACTTTGTCACCCTTGGTAGAGTGCTGAGGCATCACAACTCACAGCAACTCCAAACTCCTGGGCTTAAGCAATTCTCTTGCCTCAGCCACCCAAGTAGCTGGATTACAGGTGCCCACCACAACGCCCAGCTAATTTTAGAGATAGGGTCTCATTCTGGCTCAGGCTCTCAAACTTGTGAGCTCAGGCAATCCACCCCCTCCACCTCCCAAATGCTAGGATAACAGGCGTGAGCCACCATGCCTGGCCCCAGATTCTTTTTTTTTTTTTTTTTAATTTTTTTGGTAAATTCTATTTCAGATAGTTTCCTTTGCTATGTCTTCAGGTTCACTAATCTGTTATTCTATAGTATTCAATGTCTTCTTACTATCATTCAGTTATTTTACATTCCAGATATTTTATTTTTCATCTAGAAATTCCATTTGGGTCCGTGTTTACGTTCCAGGGAATTTATTTATTTATTTTGTTGTTATTATTTTTGCCAATTTTGATGGTTAATTCCTTCTTGGCCTTTGTAATTCTCCTACATGCATGTGTAGAACAGGTACTGGGCCAAAAACTCGAGGGACCCCATCCTTAGATCTCTGTAACCTTTATATTATGCAGCTCTTTTCTCCTTGTCACTTTGTACTGTAAACTCTGCCTGCCTTAACCTCCCCAAATTCTGAGCTATGTTTCCTCCAATTAGTGAGATGGCTGTTCTCTGTCTTGGGTCTCCCTTCTGCTCTGACACCTGACAATGTTCCAGGCAGTGAGCTGGGGCATTTCTAGGCGATCATCTCGTTTGTTCTCTCTCTTTCAGGGAACACTGACCTGCACTGCCTGTTGCTCAACATTTGAAAACTGTTATTTTATACATTTTTTTTGTCCAGTTTTCTAATTGGTTAAGGCAGGAGAGTAAGTTTGGTCCTATTGGTTTATCAGGGGTAATGTGACGTGCTATCGGTCAGCATTTTAATGCACATTCTTCTGAGCTTCCAGTACTTTTCATATTCAGATAATAATGCACAGACCATTTTATTCTTTCCCCCTTAACAATGTATTATGAGCATTTGTCCATGTTATTAGCATCATTACAGGATTCTTTTCCTTCTTGTGACCTTTTCTTTCTCTGGCTGTGCCTCGTTGGGTTCTTTGGAATGCATAGGAACTTTCTGTCCTTCCTGTTAATCCTCTCTCTTCCTCTTTGTCTCACCTCTTCTCGCTCCCTTTTCCTCTCTAACAGCCTCTGTTCTTGCTGCACTAAAGAATGTAGATTTGATCTGGGATTTCTGCCTGGCAACACAATGAATATTGTTATGCTAATGATGAGGATATCAATAGTGTCCTACATCTTTGTAATTCTTAGCTCTTTATCAAGTTGCTTTCAAATTTCTGTCCCAGAATTATGAGGTAGGTGGTATTATTTCCATATTTTAGTTAAAGAGCTTGAGATTCAATGAACTTAAAAGGAGATGCAGAATAGTGGGCATGATTAAGAATGGGGGCTCTGTAGTTTGAATCTTTCTTGGTTTGACTCCCACTTCTACTACTTATTGGCTATTCAAACGTCTGCAGTTTCCTTAGCCTCACTGTGTTTTAGTTTCTTAATCTATACAATGAAGCTAAAAAGAATATTTACTTAGAGGATTATTTTGCAGGTTGATGACTTCATACATGTAAAATCATTAGTACCTAAAACATGTAAAGTCTTTAACAAATGAACCAGCTCTTATAGCGTCAGGCATGAAGTAAACATCAGAGTTTAAATTCAACCTGAGCTCTTCTAATTTGACGTATACACTTTGTCCTTTACATAAGGATGATGTGACTATTTAAATTATGATCATTAAAAACTTTGATCAATTCTTTTTTATTTCCTTCTTGGTTGCTAATCTCACAAATTCAGTTTGAGTTTCAGTTGTATGATTCTGAGTTTTCCTCTGATGACAGATTCCTTACACACCACTCTATCATAAATTTCTGAAATAATTTGCATTTTTGTTGTCCTTGGGGTATCAAATATTCCTTTGGATGTCTTTGACACCAAGTTCATTTACTTTTCTCTCATGATGGCTGAGAAACTTTTTATATATCGTTAGAAATGCAACTCACATACTTCCTGATAGAAATTAAAGTATTTCTCTATGACCTTGGATTTATTGGAAAAGGGCGACAAGACAGCCAGGATGGATCTGTGAGTTTTGGTCACCTCTGGGCTTATTATTAAGGGAGGGTGACAGAATTAACCATTATGTGATTTTTATGGAGTCAAAAATCTAATTAATTAAATTGCAAATTTAACCTTTCTGAAGTCCAACAATGATTCCATGGTGTCCTTGAATTGGACTGTCTCTGTCACCAAGCTTATCCGAATTGACAAACTGAAGCCCCAAATATCTGGTATCAACACCTACTTACTTTTTGAGTGTTGAGAAGTTTAGAAGTTGAATTTGCTTATTGTTATTGTTTTGACTTACAAAAAAGGACATGGGTATCTTCCATATTCAAAAAGTTGCCTAATCATTTCTTTGTATATTGTCTCTTACTTCCATGTTTTTTTTTCTCTTTTCCCTGGGAGTTTGCAAATAGTTTTTGATTTTAGAACATATACCTCATGGTAGATTTTATGGTGGCAGAGAATCTTATCAATTCTTTCTCTTCTTGAAAAACTCAGATCAATTCAGGTGGGTGGTGGGGGAATGAGGGAGTGGAAGATGGGAGGAGGGTGGAGGATGGTTGTGCTCCCACTTGATGGGCACTATGTTAAGGTGTATGGCACATGTCTTGGGGATAGGACGCAATTGTACAAGGGACTCTACCTAACAGATGCTAACCTTGAAACCTAATTTTTCGTACCCTCAAATTAACCTTTCACACACAAAAGAATTCTCTCTCTTCTTTATAGAACAGTAGATAAGCAAGCCCTCTCTTCTACATTTGCGTTAGAATATGTTTTTCTTCTGTGGGGGGTGAGCAGCCCTTGGCGATCTGCTTCTTTTGCTTCTTTCCTAGGGGTGTGTGCAGAGAACCTCTGATTGCCTCTGTCTGCTTCTCCCTGCATCCTCTGGGAAAGTCACATTTTTTTCTAAAGGATGAGCTGCAAATTTTTCTGATTGTTCCCAATTAAACTTCTGTCGTGATACAGGAACACATTCTGACCCCCTCTAAAATGTCCAAATGCAGAAATGGACGCTGCAGCAAGTCTGGAAACCTCTTCAGGCTGTGCAGTGGTCCTGATGAGCCCTCTGGGCAGTGGACATTCTTCCTCTGCCTCGTGTGCTGCCTCGACAAGAACTATGGAGACACGTCACACTGCAACTACTCAGGGACACCCCATTCACTAAGAAGGGACTCACTAGATTACACTCTGATACTGTTGCTATCTGGGTTATTGCCAATGAGATCATCTGGGAATCCTGAGGTCAGTTCAAACCCTCGAACCAGGGATGTTCCTTACACTTTGGAAACTCACTTGGAAAGATGGTCTTGGGTTGTTTCTTGGGACCAATCTCTGAGGGGTAAATCTCCAGAGGACATGGGGTCAATCCTCTTATTTCAGGTTCAGGGGGCATATAATTCCGTTATAATTCATTAATTAAAAAAAAAAGGCAGGTGTGCCAGACACTGTGGCTCATGCCTAGCACTCTGGGAGGTAGAGGCTGGTGGATTTCTTCAGCTCAGGACTGCGAGACCAGACTGAGCAAGAGCAAGACCCTATCTCTAAAACCTAGCCGGGTGTTGTGGCAGGTGCCTGTAGTCTTGGTTACTTGGGAAGCTGAGCAGGAGAATCACTTAAGTCCAAGAGTTTGAGGTTGCTATAAGCTGTGATGACACAGTACTCTACCGAGGGTGACAAAGTGAGACTGTCTCAAAAAGAAAAAAAAAAAAAAAGGAAAAGAAAAAAGAAAAAAAAATGGCACATGCATAGAACAAAAATAGAACAAAGCAGAAACAACTTATTGGATACCCACTATGGGTTATAGGTTTTGTGCCAGGACCTTCTCCTCAGAACTTTGGGTGTAAATAAGGCCTGGCTTATGTCTTCATGAACTTTGTAGGCTAGTGGTAGGATGTGTGACTTGGAAGTGTGACTGGTTTGTGAAGCCTCTTGGAAGCGTGACTGGTTTATGAAGCCTCACTAGGGAACTCAAGGCCCACCGGGCCTTAGCCTGCATCATCATAAAATAACTGGTGTGTGAGAGAGCTAATTGGTGGAGACAGCTCTGCTGAGTAAAAACTTCAATGCTGTGTGCACAGGATTGCAGATATAACTCATTTGGGTCTGAGAGGAGAGCTGGTTATTTAGTTTGTTCTTTCCCGACACAGATGTTGTTCTTTGTTGTGGTCTTGGAATGCCCCCCACCCTGAAAGACAGTACCTGATTCCTACTGGGGGTTTTCAAATGTCCTGTCCTTCATATTTCTAGAATTGCGTGGCAGACGATGGACACGCCCCTCTCCGTCCTGTAGTTTCCTTGTTACCCAAATCAATGTGGGGTTAGGTAGGTGTTGTACCTCTTAAAATTTTAGTATTTTGTGAGACGAAAACTCTCAAGTGAGGTGGAAATATTTTTCTATCGTGGGAAATTACTCAGGAGGCAATAAAAATGTGTTTTGCTTATGGCAAAATGCACGAACCTTCGCTCAGTGAAAAGGACGTGTTTTTGCTCAGTGACGAAGCTGGCAGAAAGTCACATTTGCCTGTCTCTGTCTCCAAGCGGGTAATTTCTGCGCGTCACACACCCACTCACTGCATGCGCTCCATTTTCTTCTGGGGCTATAATTAGACCGACAGGGGTGAATATTTTAGCAAAAAAAAAAGTAAAGACTCAGGAAGATAAGTACCCCGGGACTGTACAAATCTAAATCTGGAGTCGATGTTTCGTGCACTACTTTCCTTTCCTCAACCTTTGTACATTTAAAAAGTATGAACTTATTGGTAGCTTTATATAAACTAACACCTAAAGTTCTCTGAGCACAAAGTTTATTTGAGCTCTTGCGTGTAAGTGCGCGGTGATGTCTGGTGCCAACTGATCCTGTCTAGAAGCCATTTGCTACCCTAGTTGGTAGGACAGCAGGCAGGTTAAAATATTAATTAGAAAACTGCCATAACTTATCAGGAGAAATCATCAGTCTCCTTAATCCAAACAGCTACAAGTTAATTTGCCCTTGCCAACTGTAGGAAGTAATAGGCAAAAAAAGAAAAAAAAAAAGAATAATCTGAGGCAAATCTGATGAAATAATTTATATTTTATTCAAATCTTTTGAAGTAATGTTACATGAGGAATAAATAGTATAAATCATGGAATTATTTATTCAGCAAAAATTTGGAACTTCAGAAGGTGGCTCTTGGGGCTATAACAACTGAAAAATAACAGTAGTTTCTTTCGAGTATTTCAATCAAAGAACCAACATTTAGGTAAGTGTACTACATATTTGAAACTTATTGCCCCTTGTTACATGCGCAGAGAGAGGACCAATATACACTTTGCTAACTCTGTTCCTTTTTTGGCAACTGCTTGTTAGAAAGGTTTTCTTTCTACTAGTACCAAGTTCAGCTATTGTTCATGTTAGAACTAGAGGCAAACCATTGCTTTTTTTTTAAATTGTATATTAGGAAGCACCCAAGTTTTGGTTACATAATTTTCTTTTGTACAGGTTGGGTGACATTTATAAGTGTGCCCTTCACCCAGATAGCATGCGTGATACCTGTTAGGTATGAATTCACTCTGCTTTTTTTTTTTTTTTCAGAGACAGAGTCTCACTTTGTCACCCTTGGTGGAGTGCTGTGGCATCACAGCTCACAGCAACCTCAAACTCTTGGGCTTAGGCGATTCTCTTGCCTCAGCCTCCCTAGTAGCTGGGATTACAGGCACCTGCCACAATGCCCAGCTATTTTTTTTTGTTGTTGTTGTTGCAGTTTGGTTGGGGCCAAACTTTGAATCTGCCACCCTCGGTATATGAGGCCAGCGCTATACCCACTGAGCCACAGGCATCACCCCCCCCGTTTGGTTTTCCTTGAGTTTTACTTCCATGTGTGTGTATAAGTGTTGACCGATTAGTTCCAATTTAATAGTGAGGACATGTGCTGTTTATCTTTCTACTCTTGTGATACCTCATTTAGAAGAATGGTCTCCAGTTCGATCCAGGTTGTCACAAAGGATAGAAGATCATCATTTTTATTTATGGCTGTGGTGTACATGTACCACACTGGTTTTCGATATAGATGGTCAGTGGTGTTCAGAGCAGTGTTTGTATGTGTGAGCGTGTGTGTGTGTGTGGTGTGTGTGTGTGTGTGTGTGTGGTGTGTGCAGAGAAGTACTGCTACATTCCCTGTGGTTGTCTCTATGGGATTGGGGTTTCTTAGATCTCCCACCTTTTAGAACTACCTTAAGATATTAATCTTTTCACTACTCTTGCCAGCCATTTTGTCCTTAAATAGGAATAAAGTTTCCCCAGCTCACAATATTCAGGATTTTTTTGTGTGTGTGTTGGTGTGTGTCTGGGTGAAAAATAATATGATAATCCTTATATTAAAAGAATAAGAATAAAGATATATAAAAAAGAATATATTTGAAGAAAAACACAGGGCAACTCTTACCATCAAAGATGAGACACATTTTTCCACCTAATTTCTTACTTATTTTGCTTTATTTTTCATTCCCAAGGTTCCTATTAGCTTCTGTTTTTAGCCAGCAAAGAAAATAAGAAGGGTGAGAACCTGAGGGGTAAGCTCCTATTACTTTCCCTTTCAAGTTCAAAACCAATTAAGAATTAAGAGATAAGAGACATAAAAATAGAGAGCTAATATCTACTTCATTATTGATAAAGTCAACTGGAGACTGTGGCATTTGATTTGTGATGTGTGGGCACAAGGACTTGCTTGAGCATCCCAACTGGATTAGATGGCTTCATTCCCTTGGTCACAGGGGGCTCTGGGCATCTCCAGGCTGTGACCATGGGGCAGAGAATAAACTAGTCTGATTGTAGGAATATGCTGAGTCAGTTTCCTCTATTGACTCTTTAGTTAGAAAAGTCACTCATCACCTGCTGCTGAGTAGGCAGAGGGACTGGGAAGGAGGTCAGAGGGCCCGGTCCACTCAAGTGCCTCTCCCCATGGAAACACGAAGAGTGGGGAATAAATGTTCCTGTCTCATAGCAAGAATGGATTGACTAATCCCTGGAACCACTATATGCAACAAGACAAGCAATTTACATAGGGACTTAGTTCTACAGTTAGTGTCTTTATTTCTGCTAGGATACATTCTTTGTTTCTGCTGTCCATCTTCCAGGGCAGATGATAAATTATTCGTTCCCTGTAGCATCTGGGGATAAGGAAGTTAACAGACTCAATCTCCTTCAAGATCCTGACAATAAATTCATACTTGTGTTATTCTTGGAGTTTGAGGTTGTTTTCCAGGATATTTATTTGGTGGAATTTCATGTTAGTGAGAACTGAAACTATTCATCAGTGTGAACAATAACAACAGTGTTCATGGCAATGTGAAACCACCACTTCCCGTGTGACACTGGTGAAGACCTTTCCAGACTGTATTTAATGTCTTTCTGGGCCAGACATTTTTTTTTGTTTTAAATTTTAGAGATGGTGTTTTAAAGTGAATTTCCTCCCTTTCCTTGACCACAGGTGCAGTATTTATTGAAGCTTTTGTCTTTTATGACATAGGGATTATGATAGTATTGCGTCTCCAGAAAGTGAGGCTTTCCAGGGGGATGGGAAACATAAGAACAAAACTGAGGGCCAGAGATTGGAGACGGACCCTAGGAAGACTCCAGGACACATCCTGGAGAAGTGATATTTATAGCAGGATGTAGAAAAATGATTCCAGCCCCATACATGGCTGTGTGACCAGAATCCCAGGGAAACTCTTTGTTCTCTCCTATTAAGCTACAAGAGGGCAAATTATTATCAGCAACACTGCACATGCTCGGATATATTGCCCCTGGTGTCTAGAAGAAAATTTAAAAATGTCTATTAAAAATGTTGAGATTTAAGGTTAGGATATGAGTTTCTCCTATTAATTGATGAAAATTTGCTGGGCTCTGTCAGAAACCATTTCTTTATCAGGGCTACAAAGTAAAAGAGGTGTTAACTAGGTAGCTGGTCTACTATTCTAAGTAACCCCCCACCCCTTCCCCCGCTCCGCTTGCCATGCTGACATACTTTATTTTTACTCGTCATTTGAAAAGGGCATTGACTGCAATTAAATTTGAGGCATTCAACAGAGGCATAAGGTAAAAATTAAGTATTTGCCTTTCAACATGTTTCCTTGGACTATGTTACACTTTACTATGGAAGCAAGAATAGAGAGTTCAGATATTAGTGAATTTACTTATTTGCATCTAATTGTAAACTTCTAGAGGCTGAAGGGCTCCTAACTATAGTTTATTCCCAAGATTCATTTTACTGAAGAGACAACTGAGGGTCAGAGACCCAAAGAACAAGTGGTCTTTAGTCAAAAGCAGGAGTAAGTGGGAAGAACAGGTGAAAGATGGTATCTTACATTATTTGAGAAGTAAGTGGAACTCCAATATCGTTAAAACGTAGAGAAAAAGACTGGGTGAGAGACGAGTCTGAAGAGTTGCAAGAACCAAATCTTGGTATGTAGGAAGATCCTGTAATACACCTGTTAAGGATTTGGGGCTTTGGGGGTTTGGTGGCTCATGCCTGTAATCATAGCCCTCTGGGAGGTGGATGCAGGAGGATCGCTTGAACTCAGAAGTGCAAGACTAGCCTGAGCAAGAGCAAGACCCTGTCTCTACTAAAAATAAGAAAAATAAGCCGGGCCTTGGGGCAGACACCTATGGTCCCAGCTACTCCAGGGGCTGAGCCAAGAGGATTGCTTAAGCCTAGGAGTTTGAGGCTGGCCCAGGAGTTTGAGGCTGCTGTGAGCTATGATGCTGTGGCACTCTATCCAGGGTGACAGAGTGAGACTCTGTTTCAAAAGAAAAAAATAAACGATTTGGGGGATTTCTAAAGGTGCACAGGGAATCAAGAGAAGATAGAGGTAAGAAGTACTCAACAAGGGCTCTGGCTCAGGAGGCTGAGAACACAGTCTCAGTCTCTCGTTCTCATTCTTCTTTAATGATATAAAATACATTGTTGACATGGATGTGTTTATAAGAGGACTGGAAGGTGAAAGAAGAAGTTATCCTTGGATCAGAATTCGTAAGTGAGGGATTTCTGGAAGGTACATAGGGGAATCAAAGCCCAAAAGATGCATAGGAGAAAATAGGTGGGCAGAGCAGTCAGCACTCACATTCAGAGGGACACCTTTGGGAAAACAGGGCTATCATTATGCTGTTTCTGCGGACAGAACAAGGGACAGTCATTTGCATCATTAGCCTAGCTAACTTAGTTTGCTGGTCATAGAAATAAACAGATAACCAAGGATTACTTTATCTTCAAGGAAAATCAACATTGTGGGGACAAACAAAGACTGACCAAACCCTGAAAAATACAAATGCTTTTGTGAAGAGAAGGGAACTGCGAAAAAAATTAAAGAAATTATTTCATGTTTAACGATGTCCCAAAAGCTCTCTTCTCAAAACTTTTCAGGAAAACTTTTCAGGAATTAACTTGTTCCGTGCTTAACCGCTCTGAGAAAGAGGGAATAGTGTTACCCTGATTTTTAAGATGAGGGAACTGGGGAGTGCAGGGGTTAAGTGATTTGCCTAAAGTCACGTTGCTAATAAGGTGAGGAAGATTTGAGCCCTTGCTCTTTTGCTGCAGAATCTGTGTTCTTAGCCATTTGGAGAAATAGTAAAAATAAGTTTCACAAAAATAAGATGGTTACTTAGCCTTAATAATGGAGAGAACGCAGAAAGTACTCTACATGCAGTTCTCAAGTTACAAACATCTGGGTTAAGTACAACTCACACGTATGAATGGAGGCTATGACAGTAAGTCCCCAAATTATAAACATCCGCCTGATGTATGACTTTCACTTGCACATGGAGGCTATTACAGGTAATAGGTTAATGTACCTGTTCCAGCTTATATATAAATTCAACTTAAGAACAAACCTATAGAACCTATCTTGTTCGTAGCCTGGGGACTGCTTATATGCAATAGATAACCACAGATTTCCAGAAAAGAGGCAAACAACTTACCTACAAAGGAATGAGGATCACATTAAATCAGGCTTCTCATTGGCAAAAACAAAAACCCTTTTCAAAAGTGGGTCAAACTGGCTGACCGAGCACTTACACTTATACCTTCCTTCCCGATGCCTTACGCAGTAAAACAGTTACCATTTATGGAGAGAAAAAAAAGGCAATTTTAGACATTCAGGAATCAGGTTTGAATGCAGAACTATCATCTCTGTAAGAATTATTCAATAATAGAGGCATCATAATGAATAAGGAATAGCCCAAGACATAAGAGAGTGATCGAAGAAATGGTTAACTATTAAGACATAATATAGGGAAGGTAAGGAAACATTTAGAACTAAAACCAATGGTAGTTATTACCACTGGTAATGGATGTGTCTGTAAGAGGACTGGAAGGGGCAAGAAAAAGTTATCCTTGGATCACAACTCAAGGTATTCCCATTTAGGAATAGTGTGGGAAGGGTATGATAACAAAATGAGGCTCTTTTTTGTTTCTGAAGGAAATATAAAGATAAATATGCTCAGCTCTGTGTGTGTGTGTATGTGTATACGTGTGTACATGTGTGTATGTGTGCTTTTGTGTAGGTGTGCATGTATGTGTATACATGTGTACATGTGTGTACGTGTGCATGTGTGTATGTGTGCGTGTGTGTACGTGTGTGTGGATATGTGTATGTGTGTACATGTGTGTGTATGTGTATGTGGGTGTGTATGTATGTGCATGTGTATATGGGTCTACATGTGTGTATGTGTATGTATGTATGTGTGTGTATATCTGTATATGTCTATGAGTGTGTATGTGTGTGTATATCTCTATGTGTATGTGTGTGTATATGTGTGTATGTGTGTGTGTCTGTGTGTGTATGTGTGTATATGTGTGTGTGTTGAGGTTTGGTCTCCCTATTTGCTTGGGGGACTCCAGCCTCTGCCTCCCGAGTAGCTGGAACTACAGAATAGACTATAGCCCCTGTTCGTGGCTGTGTGCTAAAATTTTCAGAGAAAGTGTTACAAAAAGAGTGTTAGGATTTACCACTTCTGGACCACTGGAGGGGGCAAATGAAATAAAGAAAATTTGATAGATGCAACCACAGTCAAAGAAGCAAAATATTATTATATGATGTCATTCTATAAGAATATAATAATATTAGTAGTAATACAATAAGTAAAAGCAAAAATTAAAAAGAGACAATTAGAACTAGTGAGAAATGAATGTAAAATAGGAAATAATTGAGATGGCAGAACTGAGTTCAAATATAACATTAATCCCAATTAATGTGAACAAGTTAAATTCAGTTCTTAAAAAATGGGCATTGTCAGAGAATAAAAAAGCAAATTCGACCTCACAAACCTCTGTAACAAAGGTTAAGGCATAAAAATAGGCTTTTCTCTCAAATAAATGATGCTCCAATGTCATGTGCAAATAAAAATGCAGCACTTTAAAACACATTAAGAAATTGAATCCTAAATTATTAAGAGAAAAATCTTACTTGATCATAAACTCAGGGATAAACAGATGGCTCAACATTAGGAAATACTGCATATTATTGTAACTAATTACAACAAATAGATTAAACAAAATATCACATTCAGTCGTAGACAAATACTAGTTATATTCTCTTTAAATGTAGCATTTCCTTTTCTTATCAACTTATAGGCGCTCTTTATATTCTGGAAACAAATCCTACCTGCAATGTTTCTATTGCAACTATTTCTTTCTTTCCTTTTTTTTTTTTTTGTGCAGTTCAGCTGGGGCCAGGTTTGAACCCACCACCCTTGGTATGTGGGGCTGGCGCCCTACTTGCTGAGCCACAGGTGCCACCCACAACTATTTCTTTTTTTAAAAAATGAGATCCTACCATTTGAATAATCAGGATATAATTGTTTTAATATTATAAGTATTGTTAATACCATTATTCATTTTCTGGGTTGTAATATCTTGTTGAAGACAGGTTTTCCTTCTCCTAATCTTTTTGTTGAAAAAAATGCTATATTTACTTCTACTCCTTTTATAATCATTTTGCTCCATTAATGTTTGTAATAGCAACAAACTGGGAATGAACTAAATGTTGTTGGTGAAATGATGACGTATTCAGACCATGAGATGCTTAGCCTGAGTTCCAATGAATAAGCAAGAGTTATATGAAATGATGTGGAAAGAGCCCCAAGACATGTTAAGTGGAAAAAGCAAATCACAGAATAAAATACGGAGTGATTATATTAATGCAAAGAAAAAAAAGTCTTCATGGAATACAAATGCACAGAGAATGTCTAGAAAGGTATATACCCATGCACATCAAATAGAGGGAAGGGAAATAAAATTGGTTTGTCCTCTTGACTATTCTGTAGTATTTGAAATTGAGAATATAATGTTAGAATAAAGAATAAAAAAAGAAAGAAAAATAAGGAAAGGGAGCAGCTATGATAAAGGACTAATAAGAGCTCCTTTCCAGTAAGCACCAGACTCAGGCGAGGCTGCTGTCCTCCTACCAAGCAGCTTTCTAGATATAATGTGGGCGTCTCTAAGAGCCTTGGACCAATAGCCAGAAGGGCTGGGACAGGCCCACTCCATCACTGCTACATACAGTTCATGTATCTCAGTTGACCCTGGGAGAGTCAGTGCAGGGCAAGAAGCAGATCACCAGCAATAAGACCAGAGGGGTATGGGTTCAAATCCCAACTCCACCCCTCTGAATCTCTGTATTTGCAGGAGAAGAATGGTGACACACATCTTGTTGGTTGCAGGTAGTCTACGTGTGATACAATTTACAGCATAGTGGCAGGTGACTTCTCTTATTTTGGATTAGAAAAAGGAAGGCCTTTAAGATTCTTTATGGTTCTAATATCTTTGGTGTCGTTAGTCACTACTGGGAGGGTGGTTGAGGGAAGAGCTCCTTTTAGCCATTTTTGTCAGGTAGACAAGAGCATTTACTGGGGTAGCTTCTTACCGAGGCCTGCTAGATTAGATTAATTATTTGCTGTGGATTAAACTAGATTTTAATTATGGACTCAAATAAGATCCTGGCGTGATTCATCCAACTTAACATTAAGACCCTTTTTTTCCTAATGGTTCTGACAGAAAGAGGGGAAGCCTATTCTTGGAACATTAAAAAAAAAGGATAAATAGCCACAGCTGGTTTAATTACAACTAGGAAGAGATCAGAGGGGAAAAAAGAAAGATGAGGTATATGATCCCATGATATGCTAATGAGAACTTTTTCATATATGTCAGTTTGCAAAATGCTACTGAATACACATCAGGTATTTTTTGCAAAGACCTTGAAGAGGAAATTGTACGGTTTTATGAGCCTCTCTGCATTCTCTGAAGATTGTAACTTTCCAAACCGTACTGGTCAGGATGAAAACATGACTTTCTGCACTGGTTCTGCAGTCAGGCCTTTGCAATCATGGTGATTGAAGTGGAAAGTGCTGATGAAGGGCTCGGCAGGAAGGTGACATGTACAGAATTATAATAAGAAGGTGGCAGTGATTCAACCACTGGGTCTTTTACTTTGGCAACTAGTAGGTGACAGGACCACGGTGAGAGAACAGGAGAGTCATTGCAATTATGTCCCACAGCGTTTGCTTGGTCTGCTAATTCTACTCCTTACTTAATTTTCCTTTTTACTGTAGCTGTTTACATATTTCTTCCTCCAGTAAGATTTTTAATCTGAGAGAAGGCATACACTAGACACCTGTTCATCAGCTCATCCTGCAACGCGACACACTGTTTCGCAGTATTCATGGCTTCATCAATGCTAGCTGAATTACCTTTTAAAGTATCTGGCTGTGTTGATTTATTCCACAGGTTCTAATATAAATGTTTGGCTATAAGCATAGGCAGAGGACTGGGGTAGTCTTTGTGCTTGGCCTGAGCGAGTTTGAAATTGACTCTTCATTAGACCTGTTGCACTTGACAGAATTACTTGAGTTTATCACTGGTCAGAAGATGTAGTTGGAGAAAGATACTCAAATGATTCTGATTTTTAAAATACCCAAAGGAAGAGGAATCAAAGGAGCTGAATTCAGCTTTGAGGTTTGAACACCCCTTGGTATTAGTAATTGCTTTCCTCTGTCTAACTTCAATCCATAGCAGAGATGGCTTTTGGTCGCTTTGCTGTATCATGTATAAGAACCATTTACTCTTCACAGGAGTAATAAGATTACCTCTGAGCTTTTGGTAAGGTGCAGGCCAAATAATTTATTGGTCTTTTTTCCCCATTATCTGATGAACAGCAAAGTTAGAGCCATCAATGTAGATTACAGTTGGAAGATTGGTTGTCAATACAATCCTGATTAATTTCTTGAGCTCTGATATTAGTCCAAAGGCAGGGTGTTTTCATTTGGTTAAAAAAAGAACCCCAGAACTTTAACTGTCTCCTTCATTTAGGTTGATTGATTGATGGCTGAACAGAAGGCATTTCTTCTGGCCCAAGATTAATGGAAATTCTACTTCAGATGCTCCCACCAAAATCATGAGCTTTGTTATACTCATGCAAGGAATAATAGATCAGGTTTATTTTTTTTACTTAACTGTTCTTCACAGCTTTTTCAGAATTCCAGTTTCCCCCTTCTCTTGGTTAGCAGGAGGAGGTGATGACAAGATGTTGACTTTGAACTGGGGGATGGGATAGTAGGCTGCTCCTGCTTCTTCCCTGGCCAATGCATTAATAAACAGCTCAGAAAATAACATGTCAACTCAGATTTCCTTTCTCAGCGGTGAACAACATTTCAGAATACCTTGGAGGCTGCTCAAAACCACAGTGCTTTATTTGTGATTGGTCCCTGCTTCCCTCCCCCGCATGTGGGTTCATTTCCTCTTCCTTTTCCTAAGCTGGAGTTGAAATGTTTCCTCCTTGCCCAAGTGTGATTTTTCTGAGGGAGGGATCAAATCTTTGTTCTTGTGTTTCAGCTCTACAATATAAAATGCTTGCAATAAGCATTTGATGGGACTGGATTTTATCTGCACCTTTTAAAAGTTGGGATAACACAATGAAAATGACCTTCAATTGATTTCTTTAAATAACAAGTCACCTGATAGCTAAATTATCTTCTAAGATTAAATAACTATTTAAATGTCAATTGTGCACATCTCTGTTGTCTGTTACTTGTGCTGAAAACAGAAGTATGAACGCATTGATTGCTAGTTTAGTCAAGGAATAAGCTTGAAATCTGATTCTAGGTCAAAGTATAATAAATCACAGTGCACATTTATCAAGTGATTCTGAATAAGACATTTGGTAATTACCTTGTGTACAATACTTCATTCAATCTCAACAACAACCCTGAGAAGTATGGGCTATGGTTATTTTATTATTCTTCTTTTGCATTATTTTGAAGCAATAGTAAGAGAATTAAGCAACCTGGCCCAAGGTTACTTGGCCAGGAAATAAAGAAAATGGGCCTTGGTCTCGGGCCTACAGGTTGATCCAGGTGACTACAGGAGGACATGAAGTTGTATTTCTAGATAAACTGAGTGGTTGAAACACATTCCTGTTGCCTATGACCTGCTTGATACCAGCTTCTGGAATGCCGTTTTCTCGAAAGGTATACTTGGCCTCAGGATCACTCCTTTCATCTTAATATTTGCTTTTGGGCAGATTCCAGAATGTTTACAAATACATATATCTCAATTGATGGGTGAGTGATTGTTTTAGTAGAAAGGGACCTATATCACCTGTTTTACTAGAAAGGACCTATATCACTTGTTGTACTGTATCACTTATTGGAAGCACAGGTATTTAAAATTGGCCTTGAAGAATGGGAAAGGTTTGGAATAATTAAAAGGAGTGATGAGAGCAAGTGAACTACAGGGAGAAGTCTAGACAGAAGGAGGCTTCTCATTGTGATCATCAAAAGCTATAAAATAATTTTCTTTTCTAGTGAAAGGAGGACATTCATTTAACTCCTTGAAACGAGTGTCGTATGATTTTGTGCAAGGCTTTTCTAATGCTATGGTTTTGTATAGCACTGTGTTGGATGTTCACTTCTGACTCTTTTTCATTATTCAGGCCTGGTGGAAGGAAAATATGAGATCCTCAACAGAAATAAAAGGAAGTGACATGTAACCCCTTTCCTTGCTGCTTGGGGAAACTGGACTCAGGGAATCAGATGATTCTGTACAATACTGTCAGGTGATCTGCAGAAAACTGTCACAGAGAGAGTGTCCAGGGAGGCAGAACCAACACTGGAGCCCAAGTCAGACTTTCTAGTGGAGACTTGGCTGGTTTCTGGGCTACCAGGCTTCCTCAGTTTTATGCCAACTTTCTGAGAATATCTCGAATACTTCTCAGAATTTTTTGAGCCCTGACTACTCAGTATTTCATAATACATTGTATTAGTCAGCGTTCTCCAGAAAAACAGAACCAATAGGACACACATCACACACACATGCACTCTTGTTCATTTATTTATTATAAGGAGTTAGCTCAAGTGATTATGGAGGCTGAGAAGTTTCACAATCTGCCGTGTGCAAAATCTGGTGGTGTAGTTATGAGAACTGAAAGGATGATAGTGCAAGTTCCAGTGCCAGTACAGAGACTGATGTTCCAGATGAAGTAGTCAGGCTAAGAGAGAAAATTCCTCCTTCTGCTGCCTTTTTGTTTTATGCAAGCCTTCACTGGGTTGGATAATGTTTGCTCACCCTCCAGAGGGCAATCTATCAATTCAAGTGCTAATTTCACCCCAAAACACTCTCACAGGCACACCCAGAAATAATGTGCAGCCAAATATCTGGGCACCCTGTGATCCAGTCAAGTTGACACATCAAATTAACTATCGTGTACATAGTCTCACCAAGCCACAATTGGTTTTTGACATATGTAAGCACAAATTCCAACTGATACAAGTCCCTTTAAGAAATGTCTAACTAGATTTTTAAATAAGTAATGGAACTGTAAAACATTAACACAAATCATATTGCAGTAATGCATGAAACAGAAAAAAAATCCATAGTCATATCATTCTAATGTAATTATTATCACATTTGTGGTTATTTGAAATCTTTTTCTTTAAACTGTATACATTTCCATAGTTATTGTGATGTCTTGTCTAGCTTTATAAAGGTCCTCACTCACTGTGAACACCCTTCTTTCAGGGAATGCAGTAGGTCATGAGATTCTAGGGGAACTGATGGAAAAATGTTTAATTATGAAGAATCAGGACCAGAGGACCCTCATCTCCTGCCCCAGTTGGTCTTTACCGAGCAGAGCATTAGCCTGCTATAAGAAAAGTTCTATTAACAGGAAAAGGACAGATAATCATGTGTATACGATTCTCATTTTATCCAAAGATGAAAAGGTAAGGCCTTCAAGGAAGGTGTGACAAAAGTATGTTTATGATTCTCTCATTCAAATTAGGTGATCAGAGTTAAATTAAATTGTGCAGCTACATATTCAATACGGTGGACATGGGAAGGTAAAGAAATACCTAGCAAAGTCTCTACTCTCAAAGATTTTACAACCATTGTGGTGTAATAAAAAACATATGTCACATTAGACAACTGGAGAATGTAAAATGAGGCAGTGAAAGTAGGGACAGTGAGATCTGTGTGTCTTAAAGCAGTGGTACCCAACCATTTTGGCACCAGGGACTAATTTCATGAAAGACCATTTTTTTTCTAGGGATGTGGTGGGGGGAATTAGATTCTCATCAGGAGCATACAATCTAGATCCCTTGTATGTTCAGTTTATAGTAGGATTCACACTCCTATAAGAATCTAATGCTGCAGCTGGTCTGACAGGAGGCAGAGGTCAGGTGATGCTGTGAGTGATGAGGAGCGGCTGTAAATACAGATGAAGCTTTGCTTACTCTGCTGGGCAGCCTGGTTCCTAACAGGCCACAGACCAGTATCTGTCTGTGGCCTGGCAGTTAGAAACTGCTGTCTTTAAGGAAGGGTTTCCGAAATATGGTGCTGCTTCTGAATTGCCTTTAACAATGAGCAGGATTTGGATCAATGAAAATAAATAGGGATACCAAATCAAGAGGGAAAAATTTGCAAAGATAGGATGGTGAAAATTGATGGTGGGTCATTTTCCACACTTATCTTTAGTTAGATAATAATGAGAGCTTGAACCAACAGATCTCAAACTTGATGCCTTTACACTCTTAAAAATTATTGAACACATAGAAGAATTTTTGTGTATGTGAGTAATTTCTATTGGTATTTACTGAATTCAAAATGAAAATTAAAAAATAACATATTTCTATAAAAAAACTATATTTTCTAAAACTAAAAAAAAAAAGAATCTCGGTGAGAAGAGTGGTATTGTTTTTGAAAATATTAATGGAAGACAGCTGGGTTCTTTTATTCACTCCTTCATTTGATTTGTTGCAATATATTGTTTTCGCTGAAAGAGCTGAAGGAAATCTGGCCTCATGAAGATAATGTGGTGAGAACAGGAAGAGGTATTTTAATAGCATTTTCCAGATTATTATAAATATTCTTCTTTGATACCACACTAGAATATGATAAGAAGTAATTTCCTAAAAGTTAGTTGTAGTGTAGAATCTGAAACTATATCAATAAACCTTCACACTCTGCTGTGTTACAATCCTGTTATATAGTGTAGGTGCATCTGTTAGCCTGTGTGCCATTTTGCTACATAATGCATTTGTAATTTGGAAAATATTTGTTCATTGAATCACGTGGATCTTCCAAATGCGGCCATATTTCATTAAACAGTATCAAAAGATCACATTTATCAATATCATCCCCCCAATCTTACTAGCAAAGTCTCTACAAAGGTGTCAAGCACATGGTGGCAGATACGTTTTTCTACGTACATTCTAATTTTTACTTGAAATCCAGAAAAACTTTATCATTGGGAATAAGTTCTGTTGGTCATTTTCCTTGAGGTAACAGAATCATTAATTTTGGATAGAATGCATGCCAGATATTCAAGTCTGAATGGTTTTAGTTTATCTGTCAATAGTTCTTTCCCATAAAATGTGGTTCTTAAAAATTAGGGGGAGGGCTAGTTCAGCTCACAATTCAAATGATTGTACAAGTACTGTACCTTCTAGCTCTGAAGGAAGAACTTTATGCAGATTTCCTGTTTTGTCACACTGAATATTAAGATGCTCACTCAATAGCTGAGGTTTAGTAAAATTAATAAATTTACTTCATCACATCCAGACATTCCTAAGTTCTAAAGTGACACTGACTTTTTATTTCTTGCTGCAACTATGTGTCAGGGAAGATTACAAAGAAGGGCCCCTGGGACAATTTGTGCTTCTCTACCTTGATTGGTGTGGAGGTGTTGGAGTTCTACCCACCTTTGCTTCAGCATGTGTCAACGAAGTTAAAAAACAAAAGCAAACAATGTCCTAGTATTATTATAATATAATAAAATGTTTGACCTCATGAATTCCCTGGCAGCGTCTAGGGGCCCTCAGGAGTCTGTGGAACATACTTTGAGAACCAGTGACTTACAATTGTTGAAGAGTGTCTCTGTACCAGGCATTCTCCTGTGACTTAAATGTATTATATTATTTAATTCTCGTAAGAGCTCTCTTTAGGAGATATTATCATCCCCTTCACCCATGAGGAAACAGGTTCAGAATTTTCCAAGGCCACACAGGAGGAACATGGGAGAGGCTTCATCTGGCTTTGGTTTGTAGTAGCCTGACCTTGCTTATGAACAGCACTGGATCACTGCCCTTCGTGCAGAACCCAGGGCTGAGTGGATGCAGGTTCATAACTGAGTGGTCCTGTGCCAGTCAATGTCCTGTTGGGGAAAGAAGAGCCATTGACAAGGGCACGAATCATGTGTAGGAAATGTTTACAAGTCCCTTGTGCCTTGAGCTATGTACCTTGCACTTACCTTCTGGATCTACTGCCCCTGCTCCTCATCGCCATCTTTTGTCCAGATATATTGTTTGAAAGTTACTGTAATGGTTAATTTTATGTTTCGACTTGGGTAGCCTTTTATGGTGTCTGGTGATTTGGCCAAAATTGATGTGATGTGAAGAGATATATTTAGATGTCATTAACATTTATATTAGCAGATGTTGCATAATCCCAATTACCATTCATAATGGGAGTGGGCTTCATATAATCAGTTGAAGATCTTAAGAGAGAAAACTGAGGTCCCTAGAGGAGGAAGGGATATGCCCCACTCACCGCCTTTGGACTCAAGTTGCAACATCGGCTCTTCTCTGAGTCTCCAGCCTGCTGCCCTGCCTTGTATATTTTGAACTTGCAATCCTCTGCAATTCCATGCGCCCATTCCTTAAAACAATTCTCTCTCTGCCTGTATATATATGCACTCTCTTGGTTCTGTTTCTCTGGAGAATCTTGACTTAGATGGGCTGTGGTTTACCTATTTGGAATCTAAGTATACTGGGAAGTTTTACACCCGAAGAACATAACCTTATTTTTCCTTAATCAGTTAAAAAGTTGTGCAAATCTGCTAAGGAATTGTAGCAATTAGTTTACTGTTTCTGGACCCTGGATATGAATTAGAATCAACTGGAGCCATTCAAAGAATACTGATGCCCAGGCCTTTTTCCAGATCAGTGGAGAGGGGGTGACCCTGGCCCTGGGATTCTAAAAAGCAAGGTCAAGACCAAGTGAAATATATTGTGTCTGGGAAAAGTTAAAGGCAGTGCCCACAATGAAGGTACAAAGAGAGCCCTTTTACCTGGGGCGTGAAATGCAGCCACCTATAAGGGACAAATTAACCAGGAACAATATTCACACTGATTGCACCTGTTCACCCCTGGCATTCCCTGCCAGCTCTCTGGAACGTTCACTTTTAGAAAACCTATAATTTATGGAATACCTTTGAATAATGCATATCTCTGCCTACCGTCCATCAAATGATTTTGTCATTCCAAGTGGGTCTGACCAATATGAATAGTCCGAATCCGGCTCCTGCTGAACTTGAAGGAGGATCACCCCTCTCTTCATAATTACCTTCTGCCATTGGAAGAGAGCTTCGCCCTGGATTCACAAAAGACTTTGGCTTGACCCCTTACCTTATCTTAACCATATGCTACTGTGCAAGGAAAAAAACGTGTCTTTTGAATACTGACTGGAATTATATTCATTTCCCCCAAGATAAATAGAATCTGTTGAACATATTTTATTTTTCAAAGACCACTCACTATCCGGGAACACGCACCCGATCTTTAGGTGGGAGGCGCTGCTGGAACCAAATGAAGTGAGTAGGTGCCAATTAGCGAAGGTTGTGCCCCCAGGTCTGACCTTCCCTTGGTCTGAGGGGCCACCCCATTGTCGCTACCAAGGATCCCTCTGTTAGCACCTTGGCCTCTCACCCTTGTCCTAATTTATTGAGGTGAAGCTTGAAAGTGGAGCTATTTTTACCTTAGGGCACAATGACAGCCAGCGCCACATGGAGATGGAGTGTGCTAGGCAGCAAAGAACACGGGGATGCGCGCCCTCGCCTTTGTTCTTTGCCCACGGCTTGGCTCCCAGGCGGGCAGCCCGCCCCAGGAGGGTGTGAGCGCACGCTGTCGAGGACCGTGGCCTCGCTGTCGCCCACCTGCAGCAACGCCACCGCGGGCAGGGACCACGTTTCTGCTCTGCAGAGCTCGCTCCCCACGACTTTATGTCTGTCTCATGCTGTGCAGGTAGCTACGAATCCCACCATTTGGGGCTAAAGAAATCACCGAGAAACCGTGACCTCCTTGTGTGTGTCCCTGTCCTCAAGGAATCAGGGAAGGCAGCCCCAGGGCTAAAGCTTTGTATTTATCCCCGTCCCTTTACCAGGAAAGCGGTGTCTGTGCGTGGCTTGTGAAAGAGTTGAGGAGAAAGAACCTTTGGAAAGAGCGGGTGACAGGACGCAGGTGGAAGTTCAGGGGCTGTGCCCCCGCAGGTGCGCAGAGCGCAGCGGGGCGGGAAGGCGGCGGCGGGGACTTCTGGGGACACCGGCTCCGCGGCGGCAGGAGGCGCCCAGCCCGGCGCCTGGGTCGGCAACTGGGGCACTGGCGGCCCGGCGGGCGCAGGGAGGGCGGGGCCCGGGAAAGGTCGGGGTCGTGGCCTCTGTCAAGTGCAGCGGTTGTCCGAACAGAGACCTGACCAGAGCGAAACCGGGCGTCCTAGCTGTGCAGGCACCTGTGCTCAGACACGCCCAGCCCTGCATGCTTTTCCTACATCCTTGAACAATGTTATTATTCTAAGAACTTTATCACCAGCATCATTAAAAGGAGAACTAGCACTCGCATGATAGAAAGCTGGCCATTCACTGCTGCCCCAGACCTGATCCTGGTCCTGGGGCTTGGGGTCTGAGCTTCCAGCACCCAAAAGCCCCATCGCCCACAACTACCTGCTCCCCAATAACCCACGCAAACTATTTTTTTTCCCTAATAAACTAGACTAATTGAAAACATGCATTACATCATCATGGGGAAAGTTTCTTTTTCTTTCTTTCTTTTTTTTTTTAATGAAAATGCATGTTCAAAGACAGTCATTGCAGCATTATTTACAGTGGCAAAAGCTGAAAACAGGTGTTCAAACCAGACCAGCGCTGGTGGCCATAATCATTGCTTCAACTTTATAAAATGTGAGTCTGTGTACTTGTATATATAACTTGGGCATAAAAACACACTTCAGGGAAACATCTAAATATTAGTAATGATTGTTCTGGAGAGCGCAGTCAAGGGGTTTTGATATATAAGTTTTTACTTGTTATATTTTCCAAATTCTCTACATTGAATGATTATTATTAGAATAAACTCAACTGGTATTAAAGTACTAAAAAGACGCCACAGAATGATCCCCCTAGTTTTGAGTCAGAATCAAGGTGATGTAGACAAGGACTAATATAGTCCTAACCTCAATCTTTTATTCATTTGTTCATTCAGTATTTATTGGGAAACTAGTAGGTCCCAATGTCACATAAGCATTTGAATATGCTGAACAAATGGTCTCCAGTGTGCTTTGATGATCATTGCATGTTTTGAGAGATGAAATTTAGTAGAAATACTTACAAGATGTTAAAGGAGTTCAGGGGTAAGGCATCAGAAAAGTGGCACTGAGTTTACGTTGAAGAATGACTGTTTGCCTAGAAGAGAGAAAAAAAAAGAATGTTCTAAGAAGACGAAGATCCTGCACCAAGATGCAGAGAAAAATGGATGGTGGCTGGTGAATAATTGTCTGTAACCAGAGAGACATTGATGGAGAGGCCGGGCATGGTGGCTCACGCATGTACTCCTAGCATTCTGGGAGGTTGACACGGAAAGACTGCTTGAGCTCAGGAGTTAGAAAACAGCCTGAGGAAGACAAAGACCCTGTCTTTACTAAAAATAGAAAAATCAGCTGGGCATTGTGGTGGATGTTTATAGTCCCAGGTACCCCAGAGGCTGAGGCAGGAGGATCACTTGAGCCCAAGAATTTGAGGTTGTTGTAAGCTAGGCTGACACCATGGCACTCTACCCAGGGTGAGGGAGTAAGACTCTCTCTCTCAGAAAAAAAATCCAGTATAATATATATAGTATATTTAATACTCCCTGGTAGTCTTAACAATTCTGTCCTATCCAACTCAAAATATGCCTTAGAATGAATGCTGTGCACTCATTGGTTAATTAGGATAGTGATATGGTTACTTAATTCTTTTTCATAAACGCCGCTGCTTGGATGAGAGTAGGATACTATAGTTCTAATTATGGTAACTGTTCTTGATTTCCTTTATTATTATTTTTTTTAATTCTGCACCATGAGTTTTTAAAGCTCAAACTATTTACTACAGCTGGTTGATTTACCTTGTTTTTTGTAATCAGTAAAGGGTAGTAAGTAATGTAAAAAAAGTCATTGTTAATGAGTAAATTAGGACATGAGCTATTTTACAGAAAGCAGTGAATTTTGGTTTTGGTTTATTCTATATCCACTTTTAGTTCCCCGAGCACTTACGTTGATGGGAGGTGAGTGAACATGGGGAATGTGTAAGGAAAGCTTTGGGAAGATTCTGTAGGTGACGATATGAACATGACATACACCCTGGCCAGATGGGTGGTTTTTCCTTCCTTTTTCTTTTTTTTGTTTGTTTGTTTATTTTTTGGTTGGTTTGGGAGGACACAGTAAAGTGACATATGCAAGACAAAACCAAATCTGAGCAAACTGGACAGAAACTTTCTAGAGTCAGGTTACTGCTAATTAGGTGGGCTTCAAAAATTAAAAATTAAAACGTCAGGACTCAGGGTTAATGGAGAAGTAGGGGTGTTAGCTGAGATGCCAAGCAAACAGACAATGGCAAAATTAGGAAACCAAGAAGATCTTTGTTGAAGAAGTAGGTGGAAAATATTTCTCACGAGTTGGTGGTCAGTGGTCAGGAGAGACTGTGAGACTCTCTCACCGAGAAGGGCAGGACTCACTCATCTTGGGCAGAAAGACAAATGTATTAATTTTATCGTAAATTGGACTTTAATAAGCTTCCATTTACATTTTTTTCAAATATTGGGGAAATTGTAAAAGGAAGCTTGTAGGTCATGTTGTGGTTAAAAGGATGAAATATACTATATAGAAGCAGCCTTTGTTATAAGCGTTAAAATACTGCTATATTTATTTAACATGTAGTTACTCATGCTTCTGCCTTATTTTTTTTAAATGAGCAAACACACCATCAGAGTAGGGTGTGAGATGACAGTACTAGATAATCACTCAGTTCCTTTCTCTTTATAGAAAGGGTCCCTAGACTATATTGTATGCTAGCTCCTTAGCCCAAGTTCAGATTATTTCACAGCCAACACTGTTTGGTCTGGTACTTTTGAAGCTTATTGTCTGTAAAGAGACATTTTTCTTTTCCTTGTCTTTTGAATCTTAACCTATAGTGAAATTTTAAGTGTTTATCTGTTTTTTCATTAAGCAGTGACCTGGTCAGAAGCACTACGATTCGTCTTAATGAAGAAAGTTTGCTTAGCCCACAGATTTTTTGGAGCAGCATGACCCTGAGTTCCCACAGTCTGTTTGCTAGATGGTCTCAGGAGTCTTTTCGTCTTTCAGCAGGAAATGGAGAGAAGGTCATCCAAGAGATCTTCCTGCTTTCTGGTCTGGGATTCTCTTTAAGTGTGGAATTGTGAAAAAAAATCGGACTCCCTTGTTTCTATATAGACAGTGCCTTGTTTTAATGACTTAGCAGCACCAGTTCCTTTTTCTTTCCTGGATACTGAATGATCACTTAAGCATATTAGCTAATAGAAAGTGGCTGGTTAGGGGCCTGGATCTTTTTGGCAGACTCTGTAGCTGTCTTCTCCAAATCTGAGAGCTAGGAAAGTGCTGGATTCTTCCATTTGTCCACAGTAACTGGCCTTAAAATGGGCTAATCCACTTACACCTCACATTGCACAGTTGGGATGGCTGTGACATGGGTGTTATTTATATCCTACTGCTCAAGGTCATCACTGAGGTCTTATTTTTCACACATGTCTGCCTCCTGAGGGGACATGTTATCACATGGCTCACAGAGTTAGTCACTGCTGCAGATATTGGCGGGCAGGGAGTGTGTCAAAAAGTCATGCAAAAAATTCAAAAATTTCAACCTCTGGCACAAATGGGTTAACCCGTTCTTGCTTGGTGAGTGACGCCAAATAAGAACACTAACTTCCCATGTGGCCAACTCTGGTGGCAATCAGACAATGGACCAGCAATCCACATTCTGGAAGCTGAGATTGCCTTAACCAGTGTAAACGTCAGTTGTTTTGAAAAATTGGAGTGAAAACAGCAGTGCAAAGCGAAAAACAAATTAAAAGGGATAGTTTGGCAGAGGTGTCAGTGTATGCGCTTCTGCTACAGCTTTGAACTCCGATGTTATATTAGGCCCCTTTTCTGTCTTTTCAGAAAGTGTTTTCTGAAGAAAATGTCAAAAGATCTCGGTAGGAGAGGAAGGACTCTGAAGTCAGCCCTCGCGGAGCAGGTGAAGCTCTCCAGCCTCCTGGCTCATTGGAACTGCCAGCCCGTCATGGTGACGGGACGCTGACGTTGCTCACAGACAGATGAGGAGGGACGTTGCTGGTGGCACCCAGTCAGCCCTGAACGTGCAGCATGCTGCCTTTTCTCCCTTTGTCTTCCTGTTAGTCTGAGACCGCGAAAAAGGGGAAGAGGGAATAATTACCAGATATGAGCAGGAAGAGGGCCATGTCTGTTCTACCGCAAAGCTGCATGGTTAGCTTATATGGTCCACTTTCCAGGTAGATGCAAAGAGCCAGAAACGGAGGCTAAATGACATGCAGAATCAGGGCAATCTGGGTGTTCGTGGAGTCTGTGCTTTTTGGTGCTATCTTAATGAATGGTGGAAGTCATAATAATCACGCCTTTAAGCTGTGTCCAATTTCTCTTAAGAGAGACAGCCTGAGGCGAAACACCTCAGGTTTCGGGAGGAAGCAGCTAAGCATGTACTGAGGATCATTATCATCAGGGAAGGGAGAGGTGACACTGAGCCTGTCACCTGCCTTGCCCAAGCAAGCCAGAGCGGTGTCAATGTGACCAAGGGGAAATGAGCCTATTACTTTTGAGAAGCTAGCTCAAACCCCTTCCTCCTTCCCCCCCAGACACCATAGCCTAAAAATAGGGTCAATGATCAGTTTGGGAGAAGCTCGTGTTAGCTGGATAATTAATTAATTGTCCAGTTTACTTTGCAACTTGAGTGTTGGTAGACTTGTGTATGTGTGTGTGTTAGGTTTGCTTTTCCAGGTGATGTGTCCAAAGTGATAACAAGGAGGAAATTCTATAAGATTCTTTAAACTCAAAGGCTTCATGCGTAAATTCACCCTTTGGTGGGTATACAAGGGCTGTCCAAAAAGTATGCAGCCACTGTCAAGACTGTTTTTCACATGATATGGTTGGATACTTTCTGTCACCCTAGCTGCTCCCTTGTTCAAAACACATTAATGACTCCTTGTCAGTTACTCATTAACTCTAAACTACTCTTCCTTTCTTTGAAAACCAAGTTGTTGAAGGAATAAATTAATAATCCTATGACACCCTCTGAATTTCAAGCCGACCAATATCCTGACTCTCCAATGAACATTAGACATGCAGCCCCTTCACTCATACCATCCGTCTTTGCCGAATATAAAGGAGAGAAGAACTTTCCAGTAGAACCAAGAAGTGGTGTGGATTTGACATCTACTTCACCCTCACCCTGTCTTCAAATCTCTGTTCAGGGTCCACTTCTGTGACATGAAACTTCTCAGGAAATAGACCCGATGGATCTTAACTTCTCTGGATGTCAATATGATTTCCTTATCCTACCATAAAATCTGCATCATTGTCTTCAATTTACTAGCAATTGTGCATTTCAGTTTTCTTTCCCTAGTTAGAGTCTAGGCTATGCTTATATCTCTTTAATACGGAGTTGAGAATGGGTTGTATGGGTGTCTATTTCTTATTAACCAACAAATTGATTTCCTGTGGGTTTTGGTGCATGAACCCGATTTCTGAGGACTGTTTACATGTGACTTATTTTGCAGAGGAAATTAATGTTTGTTGAATAAACAAAAAAAAATTCCTGAATATATTGTTTATAGAAAAGCAACCAATTTGGGGAGTGCTGAATATGGTACTTTTACAAAATTTTATTTGATAAATTAATGAGTATGAGAAAGTAGAAAACTGAAAATTATTTTTCTCTCTGTTAATCAAATATGTTTCTTCTTCCTGTATATTTATGGAGTCGAAGGCCTTGCACTCCAATGACACACATTATGTAACTTTGTGGCCTTTTATCTCCATTTTTTGACCCACTGGGGTGGGCTCATTGTCTCTTTCACACAAAGTCAAGATGATTATTATTATATTTTACTTCCTTTGCTAATTCTACATCCTACAAATAGAAAGCAATTAATGTAATACGCATATGATATGCCCAGTGCTGTTCAGAGAATACCGTGCTTTACCCAGTTGGTTTTGAGATATAACTTTCTGACCCAGGCTGTAAGATAAACTACCCAAAACATGTCCCTAGATATGTTTAAAGGCGGAACATCAAATGAAGCCTTTTTAGAAATGGATCAAACAATTTTAGGAAGATGCTACTTTTTTTCCCCTTTGAATTATGCATTTTACTAACACCCACGTCAGTGCATGTTTATATACTCCCTTTAAGCTACTTGACTAATAAAGATATTACTTTCTTTATTAGCTGTTAGCCAAGATAGAATATAGAGTTAGGAAATGTTTATGTAAAACTTCTAATTCCCATTCTTTTCAGATCGCACATGTAACACGCCGTGGACACACTTTTATTCCGAAGCTCTTCCCAGTGAATCCCAAAAAGGACTCTTTGGAGGTTTTCAGGGTAGCATTTTGAAGGCCATTTAGTGTCAAGGCCATTCAAGTGAAAATGTCTTGCTCACAATCTCAGAACTCTCTGACCTTCAGTCACTCAGTATTGATGCTGAAGGCCATGGCTGAATAGCTTCTCTGCCTCCCAGGTCTGCAAGCTCTTGGGTCCAAGTACCTGTCCCAGCAATCATTCAACTGCAATGGCTGTTGCTCTTCTTTGTTCCTCCATATAAAAGTTAGATTTCAAGGTCTATCCTCTATAAAATACTTCCCTGTGTACACATCACACCAGCTTCTTTTGGATGCCATTCCTGGGAATATTGCATTTGATGGCCTTGGTCCTAGTATCTTGCAGGTGTCTAGGGGAACCTTATTCTATGTCTTGTGCCGTTGACCTTCTCCTTTTAGTAGAATAGGCTGCATAGAGAGCCATACTGTCATCCTTAGGTTGATGATTTCCCTGTCCCTTCCCCACTAAAGAACCACTTCTACGTGTGCAGGTGAAAACAAGGGCTTCAGTACAGGAGTGTCTAGAAGGGGCAGTATGTTCATCTTGCTGGTGGCCTGAGGGACACCTGGGAAAGCAGGTGTCACCTCCTTTGGGGTTTATCAGCAGATTGTGTGTGGACTTCTAGCCTTCTCAGGGCACAGCCTTCCCCTCTTCTATGGGCTGTTCTCCTGCACACCGGACAGGTAAAATTCCTCCCCAGGTACAGGCAGAAGTGAAAGGTCAATATCACCCAGGCTGAGCTGCCTCTCTCTTCTTCTTACCCTATGGGTGCCCTCAAGGACAATTTGCCGCTCAGCAACCTTAAGAAAAATAGCATTGGAGAATGAAAGAACTCACTGCAGAATATTTCAAACTTTATAATATTATATCTAAACCTGGGGCAGGGTGCTCATATTCTTGGGAAATATTTCAGTGTTAGCTCTATTTGGCAATTCCAGAAAGTGTACACGGTAAATTGACCACTTCACTGTCTTTGCCAGGGTTTTCCTGTGGGTGCAACCATGTTCCATTCATGGCACCATGACAAGATGTTTTTTACTCCCTACCCCCCAGGGGAGAGGTTAGAGAGGAGAGAGAATGAGGATTGGTGGAACTGACAGATGCAAACTCTTCATATGGAGTTGTGTTCTTTTAAAAGATGGTATGATGTGAAGAAGATATTTGGTCTGAAGCCCCAAGTTGCTTTAATTACCTTCTGTATAATGTGGTGCAAGTGATCCAATCTTTTCCCCCAGTTCCCTTGTTTATAAAACAGAGGTGAGAACAGAACCTGCTCAAATGGTTTTGAGGTAACATTTTTAAGAGCTTACTATAAGCCAGGCAGTGTTCTAACAGCTTACTAACAATTAATTTGTATTAATTCCTTTAACCATCTATCCTACAAAGTAGCTTTCATTATTAATGCCCATTTTACATATGTGAAGGCTGGTGCACAGAGGATAAGCAACTGTAAGTGGTAGAATTGGGATTCAGGCCACCAAAGCCACTAGTCTGCCACCAAAGTCACAACCATCACTAGCACATTACACAGGATGGTCATTCAGGTCAAATTGCTTCGTTAGCTCTGACGTAAAATATAGGTATTAAGTATCATAATATTGAGGAAGGTAATGATATTAACACTTACCATGTCTACCAGACTCTAATTGCCTAGTATGTAGTTGTGGTTTGGAGGGGTTTGATTTGATCCATAGTCTATTCAAATCTATGGAATAATGAGCCATATGGTAAGAAGATTACAAACTCCCTGAGATATAGCTCTGAAAGAGCAAAAGAGATGTGTACGTTGGATAGCAAGGTTAAACCTTTTTCAGCACTGAGATTGAATCACCTTTGTATTAGTCAGAGTATGTTTGAGAAGCAGCTGTGGCAGAGACATTAAGAATGGGGATTTGGCCATTATCTCTGACCGCCACATTATCTCTGTGACGGTAGGTATGACAGTTGGTCCCCTCACTCATGAAATGTGGGCAATAGTGTTACTGTGTTTAGAGGGTTGTGATGAGACTGCAAAGAGAGTGTAGGACCAGCCCTTGGGACAGCACCTGCCATACGGTAAACACTTTCTGTAGATGTTAACTGTTACTATTCAGACTCTTCCAGAATAAACTTTTCAAGATCAGTCTCTACTGCATCTAAAACAGGCAGTGAAGGAGGGAGAAATAGGAGACAGGGAGTGAGGGGGAAAATGCAAGACAGGATATGAACTTGAACTGTATATGAATTAGGTAAAAATTCTCCGAGGAGAGTGGAACTAATAATTTGGCAGGGGGAAAAAGAAAAGAAAAGAAAATGCATCCTGGGGAGAATGAAAGAGAAGAAACTCCTAGTGGAAAATCCTAAAAAGAAGGCCCCTGAGAGCACATGGGTATGACCCAGGCCTTCCGCAGGACAACCTGGTTCTCACTCAGATAGAGGTGTGATCAGGCTGGGAAGGCAGGTTTCTACCACCATCCCGGACAGGAGACCACAATTCTGACTCATTCTCTCAGAGCTGGGGCGGGCTCACATATCCATTGCATTTTTCTTTGTGTCGGCTTTGTTCAGGACAGATGCTCAGGGTTCTCCAAAATAAGCTTGTTTTTCATGGCAGCCACACTCTGAGTTAAGCATATTTCCAAACTCAGCAGAATGACTTCTGTGTGCAGCTGTAACTTACATTTCTTAGCATATCTATAAGCATCAGAAGAGTCCCCCAAAGACATTTCTTTTTTATAACACTCTATTTTTCGTAGTTTGGGTTCAAGGCTAAGACACCATATATTTGGAGGATGAGGAAAAAAGTCAGCTTGAAACAGTAAACCCACAGAAATGTGTGTCTTAACAGAAATTTTTAACATTAATTGTTTCCAGTACAAAAAGAGACATAAATTCTCAACCAAGAAACTTTAGACCATGTGAAATCTTGGTGGGCCTGCTTTAGTGAAAATATTGATTTTGAATTTTGGAAAAACAATGTTTGGGAAAGCTATCGTGTTTTAAATGAATTCTCATTTATACTATCAATTTATTTAACAGGTTTAAATTTTGTAAATAACCTTAATGATTATTGCAAATTCTGAATAGTGAGGTTCTAATTAATTTAACTTTTTGTTTGTAGCAAAGTGCCTTCCGAGTAGCTAATAGTTTAAAAGAAATGTATGAGGCTGGGTGTGTTGGCTCACACCTGTAATTGCAGTACTTTGGGAGGCTGAGGTGGGAGGATAACTTGAGGCCTGGAATTGGAGACCAGCATAGACAACATAAGGAGATCCTGTCTCATTTAACAAATTTACAGAGCACTGCCTGGACTTCTGGCACCATGTGAGCTGCTGGAACCAGGATCTGTCACTAGACAGAGAGAATGTCTCTTTGTCCCCCAGATCTAATCAAGGCTACCTGTTAAGTTCCTCTGCTTACACCAGTCAGCTCAGAATCCTTGTGTAACCCCATATGTGGAGGATTTTCTCCACATGTCAAAAAATGGTCAATTCTGCAGCAGACACAGGCTGGATGTCTTCTAATTCAATTTTAGTCCGACACTCTCTACCTGGAGATGGTGTCAGATCACACAGGAGGTTGAAGACTTACTTGGTCCCACAAAACTGAGCCCCACTCACTTCTGATGTCAATTGCAAGACCCAGGTTATTTTTTCAGTGTGTCAGACAAACCAGCTAATAGCTAGTTTCCATCCCTCCTCCGTGGGCTCCATCAATTTGCTAGGGCAGCTCAAAGAACTGAGGGAAACACTTTTGCTGGTTTATCATAAAGGATATTACAAAGAATACAGGTGGATGCATGTACAGGGTATAGTGTGCAGGAAGGGGTGCTGAGCTTCCGGGCCCTCCTGGGGGTGCCACCCTTTAGGAACTGCCACATGTTCATCTACCCAGAAGCTCTCTGAACCCTGCTGTTTTGGAGTTTTATGGAGGCTTCACTACCCAACCTTGGTGCATTAAATTGTTGGCCATTGGTGATCAGTCTAACCATTAGCTTCTTTCCCCTCCCTGGAGGTTGGGGAGGTGACAGTGGAAGTCCCTAATCCGGTCTTGGTCTTTCTGGTGACACCATCTCCTATCTGGAAGTCATTACCACACAAAACACATCATTTTGGATATTTTAAGGATTTTAGGGCAAAGAACAAAAACATATTACCTACATCCACCTTCTGTCATTTCATTTTATCTTTCTCACACAATAGCACTTATCATCATCAGATGTTTTCTGGTTTACACATTTTATCAAATCGAAGACACTGTTGACTGGAAACCACATCACAACTTTAAAATTTTTACAATGTGAAGAAAACGTTTTATTGTCTCTTCATGGGAAATGTATATCTCATGAGAGCAGGGACCTCGCATATTCCAATCATTCTCCATATTGAAGAAAAAATAAAATTTCTAAAATGCTACTTTAATCATGGGCTTCTTCTTAAAATGATTAGCTGACCCCTCACTCTGCTTAGGACAAAATTCAAAATATCTACACAACTTACATGCCCTTTGAGACTGGGGTCTTGAAGACACATCCATGTAGAATCAGATCACCCTCTACTTTGCTGATTTCTCTAGCAACACCCTTCTTCGGCCAGTTCCTAGACCCCTAATCTTACTTCCTGGTCAACACCATACCTACTCCCTGCCAGATGTTCTTTTTCCTTCTCTTCTTCTGGCTAATTTGTGCCAATCACCCATCCCCACTTGTCACGTTCTCAGCAAAGCCTTCTCTGTCCCTCCCAACTGATCTAACACCCCTGCTCCTAGCACCTTACACCAACAAATATTGCAATGATTAAATATTTGTGTGATTATTTATTTGTTTATTGAACACACACTGTGTTTATTTTATTGTGTTCACCTACTATGGGCCAGATAGAGTTTTAGCCTCTGAGGGAATATCAGTCAGTGGTATAGCAAGAATTCCTGCCACAGTGAAGATTTTGCTTCAATGGAGACAGATAGTAAATAAGACTAATATAAAAATATAAGAAGGTTGCCTGCTAATGAGCAAATTAAGGCAGAAATGGCGAAACAGGAAACCTTAGTGTAATCTTATATAGAATGATCAGGAAAGGCTCAAGTGAGGAGATGGTTTTTGAGTAAAAGCTGAGTGGGACTATCAATCATTTGGGGTAGAGCTTTCTAGGAGGAGAGAACAGCAGGTCAAAAGCCCCGACGCAGGACCCTGGTGACAGTGGGGATTTTACGGACATCCTGAAGGAAACCACTGTGCTCAGAGTATCATTAGCAGATGTGAGCCCTGAGACATGCGGGCAGAGAAGGGATGAGGGGGTGACATAGAGTCTCGCAGGCCATGGTGAGGACACTGGGTCTTCCTCAGCCCTGTTAGGAAGGAGAGTGACAATGACCTCAGCCAAGCCTGCAAAAACCCACCTTATCTAGTAGGTTAAGGATTGACTTGAGGGGAAGCACAGCAGGTCTGCGAGGTCAGGTGGGACCACTTCAATAATTTAAGTCAAAGAGGATCATGGTTTATGAAACTCGGTGATCAGAAGTGGAACAGGAGAGACGTGTTCAGAGGCGGGATGTACTTTGAAGCCGTAGCCGACAGGATTCCCGATGGACTGCGTGTGAGGCATACAAAGGCGAGAAAAGGCTTCAAGAGTTTTTGAGCAACTGCAAGAATGACACTGGCCTTAACCCAGATGGGGAGGGCTGGAGGTGGAGAAGACTTTAGGAGAAGGAACAAGAGTTTGGTTCTGGATGGGTTTTTTATTTTCTTTTTATTTCAAAATTAATATGAGGATATAAATTTTTAGATTACATTATTCTCACTTTCAGAGTAGTTCTGGTTGTAAAAGAGCCCCTCACCCGGGGGCGTGTTATACACCCTTGCCAGGTGACATTAGGTGAGATCCCACCACATGCCCTCCTTCCTTCTGCCAATCATTGTCCCCTTCTAAATAGCCCAAGCTTAGACATCAAAATCGCACATGTATAGGTGTGGCGTTCAAAGACAATGTCCAAGCAGGAGACATAAATCTAGGAGTCGCCAGCCATACAGAGGTGTCCAATCTGCTGCTGACTTTCTTCCTTATCTGTGGTGTTGGATATCATGAAAATTATGCACAGATTCCCTCCCTTTTTTATTTGGCTCATCAGCTTTTTTTTTTTTTTTTGAGACAGAGTCTCATTTTATTGCCCTCGGTAGAGTGCTGTGGTGCCACAGCTCATAGCAACCTCCAGCTCTTGGGCTTAGGTGATTCTCTTGCTTCAGTCTCCCAAGTAGCTGGGACTACAGGTGTCTGCCACAATGGCTGGATATTTTTTTGTTGCAGTTTGACCGAGTCAGGTTTGAACTCGGGATATGGGGCTGGCGCCCTGCTCACTGAGCCACAGTTCAGCTCATCAGCTTTTGTTAGCATTTTGTACTTACGACAGGCAAGAGTGGCTCAAGACAACTCTTACTCTTCCAATGTACAGCAGAGAACAAAAAAGCCTGGATACCCATGAAAGACTCTAGTGTCCAGAAGAGATTACCATGATGCTAGGAGAGATTAATGAGGAGTTCAAAGACAGGGTCAAAGACTGTCAAATGTTGCAGGAAGAACAATTTGGTTGGGCACTGGACATTGACTGTCTTGACAAGGGTGATTTTGGTGTCAGAATAGGGTTTCATGTACTTCTCTCTCATGAAACAGTTATCAACTACATTTTCTGTCATTGGTTTCACAGCTTCCCTCCTATCTATCCCAGCTTCTGAAGCATACTAGCTAGTAATCTCATACTTGATGAATGAGTGATTGGAAATTGATCGTTAGATACTTTAGCACGGTTCTTATAAATAAATGTGTCAGAGAAATTTACAAAATGATTCCCTTATAATTTGGAAGTCTCGCAAGATGAGACTAGAAGGGCACTTTTACTTCAATAAAATGTTAGTTTTCATCATAATCATTCTGAGCCCTCCTTAATTCACATTTTACATAAGAAAACTGTGGTGTCATGAGAAGCCTTCTTACTTTTTGAGATAAAGTCTGCTTCTATATCTAGCGCTGCTCACTGTTGAGGGAGACAGCAGCCTGCAGCATGGCCTCAGCGTGCCCTTGACTGGTTGGCGGGGTAAACCACTGTCTGAGGGCTGACCTCATGAATTTTGGAAATAGTCCCCAGATCCCTCAAAATAGTTCCTTTACCGTTGGTGTTGGGAACTCCTTTAACAGGATGAAAACTTTTCATTCCATTATTATCAGAACATGCTAATTTAAGACGCAGAGAAAAGGCAGTTTTTCCTTTAAAATGCCTGAGCCTCAATACAAAGACACAGACGGTGACTCAAACACGAGCAAGCTGTACTGTGCTTCGCACCAGACAGCTGATTTCTTAAATAGCTATGTGATTCCGTGTGTGCGGATGAAGGAAAGCGGTGGGTGGGATCACTCTGATAGGCTCCATGTGGAAAGTAGGTCTTGGTGAACCAAAAGAGAAGCAGGCCCTCCATCTGTGGGATCAGGAGCAGCCAGTTAGGAGCTGGAATATGTCTGTGGCTTTAGGCTGGCTTTACTCCAGGCATTCTGTCCCATGCAGCCAGTTGCACGTGCTCCCAACTGGTTTACCTCTGATGAGAGTGGTTCCCAGGTACCAGGGGTCACACCGCCCAACATCATGGGCAGAGACCACACATGTAGTTACAGGGCTATTTTTTTTTTATCATCAGCAAGGTCTAGGCATTGAGGCTGAGGCTGCCCATGTGAACATAACCCACCAATCCTTTTAAAAATACATAACCAAAAGCCAATTATGCACGTCCATTTCAACATAGCATTAGAGCGCCAACTGCTGTATTCTAAGCAAGGTGCCTCCACTGGGTTTGTGTCTGGGGCCCACAGGCATCACTTTGGAGTCTGACAATGACCAAAGAACCTGACTACAAAGCAAAAGGAGATTATGCAACTTAAATCTGCCCAAGACACCTGGGAGAGGAACAATGCGCTGAATTCACATCAACATGTCCATGACAGATACCTAATACTTTCCTGAAAGCAGGTTTTGTTGAAAGTGGGAGAGAACAGGAGGGTCCTGAGTGTTTGAATGTGAGATGGAGAGGCAGGAAGAGGGGAGGATGCAAAACACAAGTCTGGCATTTTCTCAACCTTATTCAACTGGTTCATTCTGGCTGTTTCTCTTCTCAATACAGAGGGATTTTGGTCTGTAATGTTCTTGTCAAGATTTTTCATTTACCAAGACTTCCAATTCATTGTTCCTCCCCCACCCCAGATAAAATGTATGCCATTTTTATTTTAATCTAATTTAATTTAATTTAATTTTTTTTTTGAGACAGAGCCTCAAGCTGTCACCCTGGGTAGAGTGCTGTGGCATCACAGCCTACAGCAACCTCCAATTCCTGGGCTCAAGCGAGTCTCCTGCCTCTGCCTCCCAAGTAGCTGGGACTACAGGCGTCCACCACAATGCCCGGCCATTTTTTGGTTGCAGCCATCATTGTTGTTTGGCAGGCCCAGGCTGTATTCAAACCCGCCAGCTCAGGTGTACATGGCTGGCGCCTTAGCCACTTGAGCCACAGGCACCAAACCAATGTATGCTATTTTTATGATACTATTTGGCAGTTATCATTTACTCATTTATATTTATCCAACATTTATATTTGTCCAACAAATAATTATCATTGCATTGCAGTAACTTCTGCAGAGATGAATAAGGAGGTTGTCTTAGGAATCAAGTCTGGTTTCCAAACATAGCTGTGTATCAGAAAGGGGAATAAAGATAGTTAACAGTAATTTAAGCACTATAATGTTTATATCATTATAAGTTAGCATTTTGGCAACTACCCTTTGAGAAACGCTGCTATTTGCTTGGTTGCTTTATTTTTCTTATGTTGATTTATTGTTTAGGCAGTTTTTAAAAGTATTTCTCATAAAAAGAAACTTTCTGTTTGTAAATGTTAAAATTCTATGTAAGGGATTATAATAGGTAAATTAAAAGAAGCTCTAAGCGAAGCATACTTTTATTCAATTTTTAATTTAACCACATGGCAGATGTTTAGATTTTGAAATCGTTTTTTGTTGTAGTATTAAACATCTTTGTGTGTGTTTTCCAGACGTTGACTGGTTAAACTACTCTATGGAAAGCCTGCACCTGCTGATAACTACACAAGTGACAGCTTTGAGGAAAGGCATGTTCTGTCAAGCACAGTGTTTTGTGATGCACGTGGAGTTTATTATTACCATTTTCTTCTTTGTGGGTTTCTGTAGATATGTCATGTAGAAACTCAGGGTGGGGCTAGCTAGAGAAATATTTGCTCTATTGAAGTCTGTGGCCGTTTGTACAACAGCAACTTTATCTGCGTAGACATTAGAAAGAAATAGCATGTCTCATTTGGGGCACAGAACCATGCTTAGTTTTGAGGCTGAAACTTTGAAAGTGAAAAGCCTAATGGGTTCAGTTTCTTATGTGGTGGGATACTGCCTTATCACACACTTTGTTTCGCTAAAGAAAATAACATTGGCAAATGAATATAGCAGCTAACGTGGTATTGGGCTATCCACTTTACAGGAATTCTCCTGTTTTTATGCTCATGAACACTCCAGCAGGAAGCCACTTAGTAAAAGAGAAGTGACTTAAAGTCATTAGTGGAACAGGATCTGATCTAGATCTGTAGTCCCCCACCCACAGCCTGCAGACCAGTCCTGAGCCGTGGCCTGTGAGGAACTGGACCGTTTGGCACAGGTGGGAGGTGGGCGGGTGAAGCGTCACCTGTGTTCACAGCGGCTCCTGTCCATCAGCAGCGGCCTCAGAGTCTCCCAGGAGCACGAACCTTCTGCAAACTGCTCAGTGAGGGATCTGGGTTTCCTGCTCCATATGCGAATCTAATCCCCCACCCTTAACTGAGGGACCCTTATTTTTCACCAATTCCTGAGGCCAAAATTTTGGGGACCTAGGAGGTTCGACTCCGGAGCCGTCCCCCTGATAAGCCTCCTTTGACTCAAATACATCATGGATATGAAAATAGACGATTTAAGGTCTAATAAAATCAATTTTATTTGAGCATGGTATTTATTCATAGATACTTCTATAATCATTTTCTAAATTCAAAGTACGCATTGATTGTTCATTTCTTCACAAGCCTTTATGTGTTCCTCATATTTGCTGGGTACTGAGATATAAAGTGGTGACCAGGACAGACATGGGCCTTGCCTTGGTAAAGAAGCTGGATGTGCAGACGCAGTGGGAACACAGGTTGCTGCAGGCCTGGGTGGTAAAGCCTGTAAGGACCCAGACTTTGTACCTACACCCAGAGTTTACCTTCAAAGCAGATTAGAGCTAAAAAGAAGTGGTTTATCTTCACATAGACACCCTAAAAACAAAATTTGGTCTTGTCTATGAATCCTATTGGAAATATCAAAACGACTGTAACATTCAAAGTTCATGGATAGGTTATTTTTTTATTTTCTAACTGGCCTCATGGTATGACCAGAATTTCAGATAAAGCTAAGAAAAATATGTAGCTTTTGGAAACTTGGCAGTTTTCTTTAGTTTAGTGCTGCTCATAATTTATGGGCCTCATGGGAAAGTCATTTAGCTCTGGTTTCTAGAACTAGAACTTTATAGAATGTTCTAGAACTTTATAGAAATCCACTGACAGGCAGCTTTTTAGTGAGATAGACTTTTTTTTTTTCCTGCAGTTTTTGGCTGGGACCAGGTTTGAACCCACCACCTCCAGTATATGGGGCCGGCGCCCTACTCCTTTGAGCCAAAGGTGTGGTCCTGAGATAGAAGTTTCTAAAATTTTTATTTCATTCATGTTACTGAAATCTCTTAATACCAGATTTCCTCGTGGCCAAACCAGACCCATTTAGATGGGCTTGACCCTGACAATTGGGTGGGTCTCATGGTGACAGCCCTGCCGAGCACTGCGTCCTGGGAGCAGCCTGATGAGGCAGGATTGTCACTAGGGCTTGGTGACCTCGCGAAAGGGACCCCCTCTGTCTTTGCTCACTGTGCATCTTCAGTACATGCCAGATGTGACAGTGTAGTTGCTTGGTGAGTGTTTATGAAAGGAGAGATGAGTATATCTGAGAAAACTTCAAAAGATAAAGAAAAAAATAGGCGAGTTGGTTGTCTACTAAAGCAGCCCATTTTGTACGTTGCAAATTCCCTCTGTCTATGTCTTCCCTGGTGTCTGGTATCTGGAGGAAGGGTCACCTTAGAATGAACAACTATGTTGAAATGGCTAACAATTCCATCATCTACGTTGGAGCCTCTACAGTTGACCACTTCCCTACAGTGACCACCTCCTTACGTCGACCTAATTTCCATAGACCGGACATGCACCACATATATGTATTAACATAAGAGATCTAGCTCCTTAGGCTGACCACCTCCATATGTTGACCAGTTTGTCACAGTCCCTTGTGTGGTCAACTTACAGAGGTTCTGCTGTATTTCATTCCCCAGAGAAAGGCATCACTTCTTTCTCTGAATATCCTGGGGATGCATTTGGAACATGTGCTTGGAGCAAAGGTGTTTGTTGTTGATTTATAAAATGTGTTTCTAAGCATTAATGTCAGGAAGGTAACAAAGGAAAGAGGAGTATGTTCTAATTATTTTCATAAGCTGCTCACCTTTGATGAAAATTTATTGTAAGTAAAAGGAGTTGCCTCTGAAAGATAGACGATGGGCTCTTCTTCTTTGAGTTGCTGATCTCAGAGGGAAACACAGGTGTGTGCTGGATCTGAGCACAGGATACACCACTTCAGCATTGCGGGTGATGTTATCAGGGAAACTCTATGATATTCACCATTTCGTTCTTTTCCACTTCTTTAGTGAAGACACTGAAGGAAGAACTGATTTTAATCTGAAACTACCTCTTTGAAAGTAATCTCAAGAGATTCAGTGCTACTGGAGAAGCTATAAGATAGGAAGGTATTTGTTACAAGCGAGACAAGTTTTAAAACAATGTCGAATAGGAAACGTACACCTGGTGACCTGTCCCCTACCTGGAAAGACAGTGAAAGGAATCTGATAGGGACAACTGTCACTGGGTACTGATGTTACATTTACTTTCTAATGGAAAGACAACAAAGACCGAGCTCAGTGGGTATTCACTGATCAGACAAAACCATGGAGAAGCATGAGGGTCTTACCTGAATATTGTTCAAAGAAGTTTCTAGCACTGGGAAACACTTTCTCATATAGAGAAAGGAAGCTTGGATTGATGTTTAGATTGTCTACCTAAAACGATCCCAGGAGAGGCATAGATAGAAAACTGTTCCGCACGGTATTTTTTTTCAGAAATATATTAGTTTTACAGCGTACCTTTCACCTAAATATTTAGACTCTTTCTGTAAAACAATAGATTCTTTTATCCAATCACCTTACGTTGGGATGCCTAGAAAAGTTGTCTAGCATATATACAATTAGTTTCTGTTTTGAGTACATGTGCCATTAAAAAAAAACTTAATTCAGTTGGAATAAAAATTTGAAAATAGGAAAGAGTGTCTTGTAAATAGTATGTGTGTGTGATAAAGCTAATAAGTTATTGAATAGGATGCGTGAAATGTTTTTGGTTTAGTATGATGGCTAAAATTGTAGGAGAACAAAACAAATAAAACTCATGTCATTTGATTTGAATATTTGATGTTTGTATAGTATGAGGGATTTTTTATTTGCCTTGTACTGATATTCATTGTGCTACAAATTGGTCTTCTACATACCCTGTTTCTCGAGGGAATCACAATCTATGTAATTGAAAATATATATTCAGAAATGATAAATTCTTTGAATAATCTAATAGGCAGATATCTCACTAAAGCCATGAACGGGTGAAAATAGCTGATGAACTACATGTCTGAGAACCTTTTATCATTTGGGGGATATAAATTAGGGAGAAGAATCACCCACAAAAGTAAACATCCCAGGAAAACAATTACCTGTTAACTACGTCTTCTGCTCTCCTATTATTGGGTAAGATAAAAGGCTCCTCGGGACAGTGGGAAAGATTGCATGAGATAATCAGAGGAACAAAAATGTTAGGGAGGTGCTCTCAGTACTGTTGATATATATATATATATATGTATATATATGAATTACAGTTATATTTCCCATATCGTGGTTGATATAAATCGGGCTCCTTTTGTGAAATATATAGATCTTGTTTTAAATTATCGTAGAAGATTTGCTAGCAATTGTAAATTACAGTTAAGAAATCTCACATTAGTTTGAATTGAATCTAGGTAACCACATTTGCCTCTTGAATTGAATTCTTCTACTTAGAGGATTTTGATAGGGAGACATCTGTCAGTCTATTTTCTTTTAATATTCTCATCCAACAATATAGTATGCACTTTTCCCTAATGACTCAAGTTCATCTTTAGCTCAGGAAAGTGTTTTTTTCTTGTTTCTTTGATTACTGCTTCTCTGTAATTTAAGGCATTCTCTCCCCATGGTACCTGTTAGCACTTTTGTCCCCAGTAACTCAAGTCCATCTTCAGCTCTCAGGATTTTCTCTTCTTTTTTGATTATTTCTTCTCCACTATCTACACTGTTCTCATCTCCTAACACTTCTAATAAGTACATAGTGTGCTTTCTGGATCCATCTTTCTTGTCTCTTGAGCTCCCTCTCAGACTTCTGTCTTCTTTTCTTTTCTATCTATCTTTCTTTCTTTTTTTTAAATTAAATCATAGCTGTGTACATTAATGCAATCATGGGGTACAATGTGCTGGTTTTATATACAATTTGAAATATTTTCATTGAACTGGTTAACATAGCCTTCATGGCATGTTCTTAGTTGTTGTGTTCAGACATTTATATTGTGCATTTAGTAAGTTTCACCTGTACCCTTCTTTTTTTTTTTTTTTTTGTAGAGACAGAGTCTCACTTTATCGCCCTGGGTAGAGTGCCGTGGCGTCACACTGCTCACAGCAACCTCCAGCTCTTGGGCTTAAGCGATTCTCTTGCCTCAGCC
>CAUYON010016743.1:0-21316 GCA_963573935.1 Arctocebus calabarensis
GGCGCCTGTAGTCCCAGCTACTTGGGAGGCGGAGGCAGGAGACTCGCTTGAGCCCAGGAATTGGAGGTTGCTGTGAGCTGTGATGCCACTGCACTCTATCCAGGGTGACAGCTTGAGGCTCTATCTAAAAAAATAAATAAATAAATAAAATAAGTGTAGAGGGCAGCACCCATAGCTCAGAGGGTAGGGCTCCAGCCACATATACCAAGGCTGGCAGGTTCGAACCCTACCCAGGCCAGCTAAACAACAAAGCAACAAAAAAATCGCCCGGTGTTTTGGCAAGCACCTATAGTCCCAGCTACCTGGGAGGCTGAGGCAAGAGGATCGCTGAGCCCAAGAATTTGAGGTTGCTGTGAGCTGTGAAACCATTGCACTCACATAGTGAGACTCTGACTCTAAAAAAAAAAAAAGAAAAAGGAGTGTAGAGTAAGCTTACTTACCCATACCTCACAGTTGACACAGTTGAGGTTCCTCTTGTCCTCTTTGTTACTTAACTCTGCCTCCATCAAAAACAAGATAAACCTGTAATCCTAGCACTTTGGGAGGAGGGTAGATTGCTTGAGCCCAGGAGTTCAAGACCATCCTGGGCAACATCTTAAAATCCTGTCTGTACAAAAAAAAAAAAAAGTTTGTTTTGTTTGGTTTTGTTTGAGACATTCTCACTCAACCCGTTGCCCTGGGTAGAGTGCCATGGTGTCATAGCTTCCAGCAACCTCAAACTCTTGGGCTCAAGAGATCCTCCTGCCTCAGCCTCCCACTTAGCTAGGACTACAGGCGCTCGCCATAATGCCTGTTCATTTTTTTTATTTTTAGTAGATATGGAGTCTTTCTTTTTGCTCAGCCTGGTCTCAAATTCCTAGGCTCAGGAGATCCACTACCTACGCCTTTCAGAGTATTAGGATTATAGGCATGAGCCACTATGCCCAGACAAAAAGAATTTAAGTTAGCAGGGGATGATGGCTTACACCTATAATCCAAGCTACTCAGGAGGCTGAGGTGGGGAGATTGCTTGGGCCCAAAAGGTCAAGGCTATAGTGAGCTATGGTCAGGCCACTATACTCCAGCCTTGGGAACACAGCAAGATCCTGTCTCAAAAATGAACAAAGTAGGTTTATTGGTCAAGCAGCTTATAATTTCTCTAGGCCAGTTGAGTGTCTAGAGGAAAAGAAACAACAAATTCATTTAGGAGGATATAGAATTATTTATAAATTGGGATTTTTCCACTTGAACACTACTGACCTTTTGAATTGGACAATTCTTTGTTCTTTGAGGCTGTCCTGTGTCCTGTAGGATGTGTGGTAGCATTCTGGTCTCTGTCCACAAGATGCCTGTAATTCCCCACCCCCCAAAAATACTCCCTAGTCATGACTATCAGAAATGTCTCCAAACCATGCCATATGTTTTAGACCCACTCGTATAAGTCTTTCTGAGTTTTAAAATTCTGCCTAGGTGCTGTGGCTCATGCCTATAACCCCAGCACATTGGGAAGCCAAGGAGAGAAGATTGTTTGAACCCAGGAGTCTGAGACCAGCCTCAGCAACATAGCAAGACCTTGTAGCTACAAAAAATAAAATATTAGGCTCGGCACCTGTGGCTCAAGCGCCTAAGGCGCCAGCCACATACACCTGAGCTGGCGGGTTCGAATCCAGCCCAGGCCCTCCAAAAAACGATGACAGCTGCAACCAAAAAATGGCCAGGCATTGTGGCAGGTGCCTGTAGTCCCAGCTACTTGGAAGGCAGAGGCAGGAGAATCGCTTGAGCCTAGCAGTTGGAGGTTGCTGTGAGCTGTGATACCACAGCTCTCTGCCCAGGGTGCAGCTTGAGGCTCTGTCTCAAAAAAAAATAAAAAATAAAAAAATAAAATATTAGCTGGGCATGGTGGTAGGCGCCTGCAGTGCCAGCTACTTGGGGGGCTGAGGTGGGAGGATCACTTGAGCCCAGGAGTTTGAGGTTACTGTGAGCTGTGATGATGTCACTGCACCGAAGCCTGAGGTGACAGAGAACGACATTGTAACCTTCCCCCCAAATTGTACCAATCTACAGTTAAACATAATAACTAGATGTTTCTTCAGCAAAGAGGGTAAAAGATAGCAAAATAAGTAAATGTTGCCAAGCACAGTGGCTCACACCTATAATCCTAGCACTTTGGGAGGCCGAGGCCAAAGGGTTGCCTGAGCTCAAGAGTTCAAGACCAGCCTGAGCAAAAGTGAGACCCCATCTCTAAAAATAGCCAGGCATTGTGGCAGGCGCCTGTAGTTCCAGCTACTTAGGAGGCTGAGGCAAGAGGATCACTGGAACCCAAGAATTTGAGGTTGCTGTGAGCTGTGACGCCACAGCACTCTACCCAGGGTGACAAGGTGAGGCTCTGTCCCAAAAAAAAGCAAAAAAAAAAAAAAAAAAATCAGTAAGTGTACCCTTTTTTTTTTCTCATGTAAATTATTATTTACCAAGCATCCTGAGTTAAGTGCAGGGCAACAAACAATAAAGACAGGGCTAATCTCCCTTCTACCTCCCAGAATTCTAAATGTCTTAGGGGCTCCTGGCAAGGGAGAAGTAACCAATGTGCTCAGATATCTCTCACAGGCAGAGGCATATCACCCTCAAGCATGAGCTGCCTGCCTTTGACCTCTGCAGACCCTCCTGCTACTGCTTTGTTCTCTGGGGCACATGGGCTTCTTTGTTCCTAGGTTTAAGGTTTCTCCTTCCCACCTTTTGGTCCTGTCCTGTCTATTCAGTTAGAAGCACAGAGTCTACAGGCTGTGGAAATGCCTACTCTGAAGAATGGGAACCAAGGCAAGTACCCTCAGTGGCATGTAGATTGTGACTTGTTATTGTACTGGAGTGCCGTTTGCCACAGTGGGTGGTAAAGGTCGCTCTAGCACTGAGAAACTAGCATAGCCAACCAACCAAAATTCAAACCTTTGTTTTAGGCTCTTTATAAGAAGCCACAGAGATGAGGATAGAATTGGAAGTGTTCCCTTTTGCCGGAAAGCTAATGGGAAATAGGATTCTTCATCTTGAAGAAATATTAAAGATAAACTATAAAGGGTCATTTAACAGAAAGCCTCATAAATGTTTTCTACCTTGCTTAAGATAACAAAAAAAAATTAACATGAGATGTGAGAACTTTAAATTATTGCAGGGGAATATTTTTGATAATTAAGATTTATCAGCTATATAAGGAATATCAGTACCGAGGGTGGTTTTGGATTCTTCTTTAAAGGTCTTTAAGAATTGCCTATGCATGGCCGGTGCCTGTGGCTCATCAAGTAGGGCGCCGGCTCCATATACCGAAGGTGGCAGGTTCAAACCCAGCCTCGGCCGAACTGCAAAAAACAGAAAAATAGCCGGGCGTTGTGGTGGGCACCTGTAGTCCCATTGGGAGGCTGGAGGCAAGAGAATCGCCTAAGCCCAGGAGTTGGAGCTTGCTGTGAGCTGTGTGACGCCACTACACTCTACCGAGGGCGATAAAGTGAGACTCTGTCTCTACAAAAAAAAAAAAAAAAAAGAATTGCCTATGCCATGGGTGGCACCTGTGGCTCAGTGAGTAGGGTGCTGGCCCCATATACGGAGAGTGGCAGGTTCAAACCGGGCCCCGGCCAAACTGCAACAAAAAAATAGCTGGGCATTCTGGTGGGTGCCTGAAGTCCCAGCTACTCAGGAGGCTGAGGCAAGAGAATCACCAAAGCCCAGGAGTTGGAGGTTGCTGTGAGCTGTGATGCCATGGCACTCTACCGAGGGCAATAAAGTGAGACTGTCTCCAAAAAAAAAAGGAATTGCCTATGCCAGGCTGGGTCAATGGCTCACACTTGAAATCCTAGCACTCTGGGAGTGCTAGCACCTCTGAGGCAGGTGGATTGCTTGAGCTCATGTATGTCTTCTCTGTAACTTCAGGGGGGCTCTGCACAATTACTTAGTAAACAGTGTTGTGAATTGGGCCCCCCAAAAGCTGACTCCAAAATGGAGATCAGTGTTCAGGCTGTTCATTAGGGCGTGTTCTTGGTATCAATGCTGTTGAAAGGAAGGAAAGAGAACAGGATTGGGCAGAGGAAGAGAATCCCAACATGGGTGTCAGCTGACCACCATGAATGCTCTGAAGGGCCCCTGTGAGGTGGCCCAGTTGAGGCAATGGGGTGGAGCCTTTATACTCCTGTGGATAACTGTGCTGGGTGGGGGCTGCCACCAGAAAAAGGCATGACCATGGGCAGGCTGGATTCCTTCAGCCTAGGCGCTCCCCAAAGAGGGCTGATGTCTGAGAGTATTTTTCCGGCAGCTCTTTCACCATTGGGATGAATAAATGATTCATTCATGAAGGAGATCCCAGTGGGTGCTGTGACCCACTACAAGCTGTTTCCCTGGATTCTCCTGAAGCTGAGTCTTGCCTTTATGCTTTACTTCTTTGCACAGGGAGCATTTTTCCTCCTCCAGGAACATATTTCCCTCATCCTTATTCCCATCCAACCCTTTGCCACCTCAGTACATGGAATAAATGCAGAATCACAGATTGTTCTGAAATTTATTCTTTCTTCCCTCCATCCCTTCTTCTTCACCTTCCTCATTTCTCTTCTTCGGCTCTCATCAGGAAGATTCACAGTCTCATGACAGCCAGACTACATGGCAAGCTAAATGTCAAGCTGATTTCCTTGGAGAGTTTCCCTTACCCTCCGTCCCACCCCCCGAATGCTCAGGCAGTAGTGCAGCCCACAGACACGGGACTGGAGCGTGGGCCAGCGGAGGCCCGAGCTCCTGGGACCTTGATTCAGGCCTGTTTCCTCATATTGCCTCTCTAAAACAGAGATAGGCCATTGACCCGAGAGATCTCCCATATACCTCTGACTCCAACATTCAATAAATTTTTATTTGAAAATTTTTCACAGAAGGAAATAGCAACAAAAGGGATGCCAGATTCCCTAGTTAGTCTTTGCTTCTCATCCCACCCACACAGAATACTAGAGTCTTCTTTCTCAAACAAATGCAAGATTTGGGATCAGTTATGGCATACTCTGGAGGGTTTGGGGAGTGAAGTTTTAAAATCCCCCCCGAAACATTTTAAGATCCAGAGTGAATTGAAATCAGAGAGCCCTTACCAGCCCACCTTGCAGCTGCACCTCGCAGGTGTGTGAGGTTAAGTGGAGGTGAGTCAGGAAAAGCACTGCGGCAAGAGAAGTTTCCTGCTGGCTTCATTCTCCAGCCTCTTCCCTTTCTTTTTTTTTTTTTTTCCTGTAGACAGAGTCTTGTGTTATCTGTCACCCTAAGTAGAGTGCAGTGGCGTCATTGTAGCTCACTGCAACCTCAAACTCCGGAGCTCCAGCAGTCCTCTGGCCTCAGCCTTCTGAATAGCTGGGACTCCAGGCAAGTGCCACAATGTCCAGCTAGTTTTTCTGTTTTTAGTAGAGAAGGGGAGGAGGCTTGCTCTTGCTCAGGCTGGTCTTGCACTCCTGGCCTCAAGTGATCCTCCCACCTCAGCCTCCCGGAGTGCTAGGATTGTAGGTGTGAGCCACTGCACTTGGCCTTTCCCTTTTTCTTAATCTAAAAGGATTTAGCTATCACTGTTGGTTTTTTTCTGTAGCATTTTTTTTTTCTTTTTTGCATGAGGCTTAGCCAGGGTAAACATTGTCTCTGTGAAGGAACTCAGGCTCAACGAGACCAGGTAAAAGACCTTTCTGTTCCAGGCTGGTTGTCTCATTCAGCAATGATACACTGTGATACGTGAGTGACATATAGTAAAGATAGTATAGAGGGTGAAAGCTGGAGAGAAAAGGCTAGTGGAAAGTGAACTTGGCTGTTCAGAGAGCCAGAACTGAGCTGAGCTTATTTGCATAGTAACTCAGGTGTGGTTACTAATTTACGAAGTATACTTCCTCTGTGGCATGGAAAATAAGCTAGCTATGAACCTGACCCCTGCCCTGGAACGCTCAAGGTCTGCAGGGAGGGCCCAGCAGGGGCCCACCCCAACCCTCCCATTTCAACCTCCGTAATTGTCTTTCCTTGCCTTCCCCTCTGCGAGAATGTGAGGTCCTGGAGCGCAGGGACAGTGCGAGGTTGCCACTGTTTCCCGTGGCACACGGCAGGACTTCACTTAGTAAGTGGGTAATGGACGAGCAGCAAAGCAACCTGCTGAGTGACTCGGCAGGGAAGGTTGCAGCAACCGGAGGTGGGAGGAAGGTAAATAGAAGGAGAAGAGATTTGGGGTCTCCCATACTAGACGCTCACCCAGGAGTGAGAGGAGGAAGTAATGCCTGAGCCTCGGACAGAAGCAGCACCATCTGAAGAATGAGTCAGCTTGGACATGTTGCAGGAGCATTGCAAACAAATTGACCTTTTTCCAAGTGCGTGGGGCCTGACTTCTCTATAACAAGGCAAAAAAGAAAAACAAAACCTAAATAAATACCTACCCCAAACAGCAATTCCCCCAGACTCAACAGTGGTGCCCTAGTTACACAGCTGAAAGAACAAAGAAGTGATTTAAGCACCCTGAAATTGAAATAGCTACTGCCAAACACTAGAGGATCAGCAGAATCATTAGATTCCAGAAAATGCAGAACCTCTGAGGCCTTTGTATTCTTTCTTCCTGATGTCAGATTGCTGGCAGCCCAGGCAGAGCCGCTTTACAAGAATGTGAGGGGAGGAAGGAGGGCGAGCTCGCCTTGCTTGGAGCCCGGAAGCTCTGTGTTGCGGAGAAGTTACCCAGCATCGGACACTGTCGTTTCTCTGCCTTCAGTGATGAGCGAGGTTAAGGCTGGCCCTTTCAGCCGATTAGACCCTGAGTATATGTATCAATCAAGGGCCTGACAGGAAAGCAAAATTGATCCCAACTAGTTCCTATAAACAGACTGTAATAGAGGGATTATTAACAGAGATGTGGACGAGATTAAGAGAACAAATAAGGAATGTTGAGGTACCCAGAGGCTTGCATGAGTGGGGAGCCATTTCCTCCCTAGGGGTGGGCAACAGGAGGAAGGATCTCTCAGTACCTGAACCGTGAGAGCGGGCACTGGGGGGTGGAGGGAGCTCCACGGGAACTGTTATCATGCAGGGACACAGGGACACGGCTATCTATCGGCTGCTGTCAAAGACAGGAGGGCCCTCAAACAAAGAGGGAGGAGGGAAGAAATACCCTGCCTATCTTTCTGGCTGGGAGCCTCCCATTCTCCAACGTGGGAACTGGCCAGCAAGGGTGACCCAGGACGCATTCTACAGGGGCAGCTTCCGAGGCTGAGCAGGCTTGAAGGTGGGCCAGGTAGAGAGCAAACAGCAGTACACTGCAACTGCCATGATTGTCACCTACAATATGCATTTCTAAATATCTCATATAACTTCTTACATGTGACAACCTCACTTAATCTTTGAAATCAGTCTGCAAGTCAGGCTGAGTCAGGGGCTCCTGGGGCACCCGAGGCTAATGGGCACAGTGCGGCTCACAACAATAGGCGCGTGCCAGCTGCTGAGCTGACGAGAGGGGACTTGTGCTGGAACCACTTTCAGGAGGTCCAGGCCAAAGGGCCTCCAAACAGCAGCTGGAACAGAAGTCACTGGGGCAGTGACCGTGAGCAGTCTGTCCACTCTCTCCAGCTCTCTAGTTTCCCCCCATTCATGCTTTCTATCCTGAGTGTAGGGAGGCTGTCGTCTGCTCCCACGTGGGTTGAAGTCCTGTGGGATGCTGTGGAAGGGAGAGCAGGCTGATCCCCTGGTGCCATCTCTGAGGAAGGCCAGGGACGCAGGAAGGTCCTGGCAGGGCGTGGGGGCTGGGTGTAAGGGGTGCATGGCCTGCTCTTTGTGTTTCTAGCTCCTTGCGGGTATAAGCCTCTGACCAAGGGGTAAGGATGGTGCATGTGCCAGCTGGAGTGAATGACCTTCCAGTGACTTGGGGGCAGGAGACAGCAGACAGTGACATGGAGTCTACTTTACTGTAAGGTAATCCAGGCAAGAGTGAACATTCGATCTGCAGTCTTATCACCAAATGAATATTTCATCATGTGCGTCTCCACTGAGCTGATGCAGGGACAGGGCTTCTGTGCTGCCCAAGGCCTCTGCCTCCTCTCAGATGTGGTGACTCCTGCCAGGAAGGACGGGGAGGGCCATAGGCCAAGGCCTCAGAGGAGGTGGGAGAGGGTGGGTCAGGAGACAGGCTGGGAGATGGGCTTCCCTTCCATGACCTTCACTGTCCTGCTGAGTCACTCGGCTAGGTCACCTTTCTTCACTTTACTTTTCTTAACTGTGAAGTGGTAATGATTTTCCAGCCCAGCTCTAGCGTTCCTTCCGGGCTGCAGGATGGAGTGCAACAGCACGTGACAACAATCTGGAAAGCAGCAGATGACGTAGCAAATGTACCAATTATTAACACTGACTGGGTCTTCTCAGAGAACGTTCCTCAAGGGGTCTAAACCACAGCTCAGCTGCTTTTATTCATTCATTTAGCAGATACTTATCAGGCACCTGCCACATGCCAGGGGCTTATTTTTTGCCTTATGGATTGGCAGAGTTTTTGTATATTCTTCTGCACTCACCAGGCCTCACCTTTAGAGATTTTTAACCTCTGCTCCCTAGGTTGGCAGAGAGTATAAAAGGAAGTTGAATGCTTGTCAAGGAGTGACGGGAATATACTGGCTGATAGGAGACTTCAACGCCTCCTGCTCATTTGCTCCACCCTATCGGCCGGCTGCCTTTTTGCCTGAGGAGCTGCAGACTGGGTCTGTGAAGGGAGGGGGCTCTGAGCAGCCCTGCAGGGCACCATGGCAACCAGGCAGGTCTGCCACCAGGGAGTTCATGTCAAATTGTGCCTTAAAGCTCATTAGCTATGGGCTCAGCAAAAAGAAATGCTTTTTCATTCTGAGAGGTGGAGAAAAGGGGAAGGGAAGTGGGTGAAATCGGCACAGCTCAGGCAAGGTGCTAGCATTTTCCCTTCCAATGGCAGCTCTGCTTGCTGGGACCTTGGGAGACCAGGGCCCAGTATGCATAAAGGCACAAATGCCTGGCTTGGGTTATTAAATCCTGGGATGTCAGAATCAGAAGAGTAGAGGGTTTGCACAGGGCGAGGCAGTGTGGGGTTCTCTGCCTGTGCAGAAAGGGACCTTCCTGAGCAGGTCCTGGGTAAAGCACACATGGCCGCTGTGGCCCATACGCAGTGTTTCTGGGTGGGTGGTGTTTTGTTCCTTTCTGTAGTTCATAGATGTACCTTCCAACAGCACTCATATCCTGGTAGGACATGTCACTGGGCCATCTGATGAAACTGGCCCTGGTGCAGAAGAAAATTGTTTTCCAAAGTATCACTGAATATGCATAAAATAGTGCCCTTACTGTAACAGAAAAGGAAAAGAAATGTAGGGCAGGGTCTCAGAACTTGATGTCCCTTGGTACTTACGAAATATGCCCCAACTTAAGGATCCCAAGTGCTGGTGAGGAAGATAGAAGCCAAGTCCATGCCTCCTTGCATCTCACTTTTCCCAGGGGAAGGCCAGGGACTTGGTGGTGTCTCGGTTACTTGGCAGCAGGCCCTTCTTTGCTAGGATCTGGTGCTTCTGCAGTTCTCTCCTCTCCTGTTTTCTTCTCATCCCCAAACCAACATCTTGAAACAACTCCAGCCTCCTTACTTGCCCTGGCCACCCACAGGCAGGCAGGCCAGGAGGCTGAGTGGGAGCTGTACCTGGTGGTTAAGGCAGGCCAGGGTTAGAGGAAGGGGATGATACCGCAGCCTCCTCCTGCTGTCACTGTCACTGGTTAACAGGGACTGCAGTGATGATGACTGACAGCACTTTAGGGGATTGACCTTATTTTAGCTTCTCTCTGCAGAGGAGTGTTACGACTTTATAATAGACCTTCTTCCCAGCGCTGTGGTGATTTGTCTGTCATTGCTTCTCAGACCCTGGATACTATTTTGGTTTAGAAGCTTGTTGGTGCTGCAGGGTGTGGTGGCTGCCAGATTCTCAGAGGACAGGACCCATCGGCTGGCTCTGGCCACAGGCGCCGCGTCCGCTGCCCATTCGCTATTGATTTCTAGATCGCTCCCTGTAATCACACTGCATTATGCTGTGCCGGCCCAGGGCCTGTGTGATTTTAACTTGAAATGTCTGTTCTCTGAGAGCTGCTGACCCTCCGTCCTCTGGGTGCCCCCGTCACCTCTCTGGGCCCGCAACTTGTCACTCATGTTCTCCCTCCTGTCAGGTTTGTGAGGGTCTGAGAAGGGCACCACGCCGACAGTTTCTAGGCACAGCGGTTTGCCGTCAGCTCTTAAAGTTGCTTCTGGCCTGGAACACATGGTGAGAGGGGCCAAGCCAAAGAAAGTTCTCCAAAAGAAGGTAATGCTGTAACATCAGAAACCTGCAGAGGGAGGCTTTGAAAACATCCCGGGAAGGAGAAACACACTATCTGGAACCAGGAAGAAGGGTTAGCAGCCAAGTTTTCCTTCGCAAAGTTAGCACCTCCTGCATGCTGTTGGGGGCTTTGGACGGAGCCGTGATGATGATCAGGGAAGGGAGCCCTACTCTGAGAAGCTGAGACGTGGCGGTCTTGGAAGAGTGCTGGGCACGCAGGAAATACTGTGTAAGCGCTTGATAAAATGTACAGCGGAACTGAGGGCCAGAAATGGGACTGGAGCTGCAGATGGGGCTATGCTGCTGGCGCAGAGAGAGCTGCAACTGGGGTTTGGGGGAAGTTGTCACTGGTGGTACAGAACGGAACAAGACCTACTAGGGGCTGAGGCCACAGCAGATTTCATGAATTGCTGCCGGCAGAGAAGGAGGAGCGAGCCCTCCTGTAGTTGGGCGCCTTACGTCATCCCATCACTACCACATTCTATGAAGCAGGTGTTGCTGCCACTGTCATACACACAGGAAACCGCTCAGAGTCACTGGAGACTACCTCATACACACGGGAAACCGCTCAGAGTTAAGAGTCACTGGAGACTACCCCATACACACGGGAAACCGCTCAGAGTCACTGGAGACTACCTCATCAAGTCACCTCTTCTTTTCTGAGTAGGAAACAGGAGCAGAGGATGGATTTGGGCCACTTCTGCTCTGACCCTTGGTTGGGGGGAGGGGTAGCACCCCCTCACCCCCTTCCCCAGCATGCTCAAGGCCGCTCTGTGGGAAGCTGGTCCTGCCCAGTGGAGGCGGAGGGGCCACAGTGGTCTGCCTCTGGCACGTGCTCAGAGCGCTGCGGGTTCCCCTCCCTGGAGCCCCGGAGTTCTCTAAAGCCGCCCGACTCCTCACTCTTCCTCTCTCCTGGGGCTTGCTGGCCAGAGGCCCAGGCTCTGCTCAGAGAGAACTGATGATTTTTCTAAAATAGGAAGCCTTGTCACCCACCGGTTCTCTCCCTTTGGCTAAGCTGGGCGGGGCTTCCTCAGTATGAATCTCTCTTTATAGATTTGTTTTCCCAGAAGATCCTTTGGCATGAAAGCGTGGGGCAGGATGCCTGTCCTTGGCCCTGGGGCCCATTTGCCGCCCTGGCATTTGCAGCCATGGAGCCTCGGGGTCCATTGGAATAAAGCGGGAGTTAAGGGTTGGACCCAGTCTGTAGTCTCACTTGCTGATTATAAGGGAGGAAAGAAGCCTGAGGGACTTTGCTGACCACTCAGTTGAGTTCCTTCCCTTCCTGCACTAGCCCCAGGCATGGAGCTCTAACTTTCATATTACAAGAGCCAAATTCAAGTCCAATACCTGTCATTCTGCTAGTCATAAGGGTCTAGAGCAAATCTTCCCGAGAGTCAGTTTTCTCATCTGTGTAGTGGATATAAGAGCCCCTCTCCTGGAGGGTGCCTGTGGCTCATCGAGTAGGGCATTGGCCTCATATACCAAAGGTGGCGGGTTCAAACCCAGCCTTGCTGAACTGCAAAAACAGAAAAAAAAAAAAATGGCGGGGCGTTGTGGCGGGCGCCTGTAGTCGCAGCTACTCAGGAGGCTGAGGCAAGAGAATCGCCTAAGCCCAGGAGCTGGAGGTTGCTGTAAGGGTGATAAAGTAAGACTCTTAAAAACAAACAAACGAACAAAAAAACAAGTCCCTCTCCTGTGTATTCACAGGGTAGCAGTCCTGGCCTGGAGGGAGGCCCCTGTGTGTGTACAGCACGGGTGTGAGGTGTGGCCATTCTGCTTCTCAGGCTGATAAGAGATAAGCATTTGTTTGCTCTGAGAACAGGCAGGTAAGCCCAGCCGGCCTGTCTACCCAGAGTGCTTCTTCTCTGTGGCTGTCCCCGGGTCAGCCTCTCTTCCCCACAGTTCTGTTGCTCTTTCATGTTGGTTGTAAGTAAAACCAGGCGCTTCCTCTGTTTGCTGTTTGGATTTACTCAGCCACTTAAATTCACTATTCTGTTACATGAGTTTTTCCCCATCTTTTCACAATCAGTTGATCTGAAATCAAGTTTTACCCAATGGAGCAGAATTTCCCACTCTTGTTTATGAGGGGCGTGGATTTTGTTTTATTGTTGCTGTTGAGAATTCACCAACTTTGCATGTGATTAGAGGGTAGAGGGAGAAGCCACAGTAAGAACAACAGATGATGGTAGCTTTCCCTTCCCCTGTGTGTGATTCTGCCTTGAAAAACAGTAGTGTAGGGGGACTGAGCCACTCTCCGGGTCCGAGCTGTGCTCACACCATGTCCACTCTTTGTCCTCCGGTGCACTCTGTAGGGGGAGTTTGGCAGGACTCACGAGACCAGGAGCATCAGCCCTGATCCCTCTGCAGACGGCTATGAGAATAATCTCAAGGGCACAGTTGTCACTCCACCCCGACTGAAATGGGAAGGAGTCTGGGGAAGGGTTATCAGAGGGGACTCTGCTCCCCTCTTGGCATGGTTAGCTCTGGGGGTTTGGGGTCGGGGTGAAGGAAGAGATAATTATAGCAATCCAAAGACAAAGCCAGGATGGCTAAACCAGAGAGGTGTTCCAGCCACCCTTGCTCAACTGGAAGCAGAGTCTTGTCCAGAACGCCGTGTGAGCGTGCAAGGAGCCCCTCCATGCCCAGGCTGGAAGCTGCAACTTCCAGAACCTCAAAAAGGAACAGCTCAGGTTCCTGTGCTTGAGCAACTCTAGATCTACCAAAGTAGTATGAATGGGGGGCAATTCTTGCAAAGCGACGGGCGTGTGGGTGGCTGCGAGGCTGGCATGTTACTGGGGTTCACTTTGGCCTTCTGACCTGGCAGAAGGAAGTAGATTGACAATGTCCTTGTCTCCCTTCTTCCCTCCTTGCTTCCCTTCCTTCTAGTAGAAAACCTACTATTTACATCACACTCTGCTGGGTTCTGAGTGGGGACTGACAAGTATCTACACAGGCATGTTAGTGCCAGAGCTGGGAGTAGTGCCTTAAGGTCTAACTAGGCTGCGTGAAGGTGGGGGGCGGGCGGGGGGGCTGTTCTTTCAATGTCAGCACCAGGGAAGCAAGCCTGGTCCATGGGAGCTGTTCTGTGCTGACCACATCCTACCCTCAGCTTCTGTGCCTGTTCTGTTCCTTTGCGCCTTCCTTTGAATCCAAAATCATGTGCATAGATGGCAGCTCCACCGGGCCTCTCTGATTTGTGACCTCAGTGCCTGCCTTGGAAAGACCCCAACATCACCCCTGAGGCAAGGCTTTGACACTAGAGCCTCTTTCTCACCTGGGCCAGCCTCCTGGTTTGGGTTCTGGCAAACCGCTTCAACCAGATGAGCATACAGGGCTTCAGTCTAATTGAGGAGACATGGTCTAGACACAGACTAATATTTTGTTTTATTTTTTCAAATAGCATATTAATTGCCAAGAGAAAAGGGTGCCAAGAGAAAGGGGTTCTGTAAGATCTCAGAGGGCTTGATTTGGGTCCTGAGGGACAGTCAGTATTTGCATAAATGGAAAGGCGCAGAGAGCGAGTGCATTCTTGGCAGCAGGAAAGGCCACAGTGAGGGCTCAGGGAGGGGAATGTGCTTAATGAATTCAGGGCGCCATGAGTAGACTGGTTTGCTAAAAATATTTATCGAGCACCTTCCATGTGTAAGGCAAGCAGCAGACACAAAGAAAGGGTAATGAGTAATCTTCGTCCTCAAGAATTCTGTAGGTTTCTGACTCTAAAATGCTCCATCAGAACAGATAAGGCAGGGAGAAACCTACGGAATAAATCTAGAGGCAAGAACCGAGGGTGCAGGAAAGTGTCAGCCCTCCCAGCACAGAGATTCAGATGACTAAAAAATGTGTGCTCAGGACATAATCTTAGTAAAGCTGCAGATTATGTTTAAAGCAAACATTTACAAAGAGGATTGGCACGAGGAATGTGCAGAGAGAGGGAGCAGTCCTGTGTTGCAGTTTCGGAATTGCAGCAGTAGAATTAGCCATCCAATGTAAAAAGAAAAGAAATCAGGGGTCAAGCTCAAATGTATTTTACCAGCAATCACTGCAGCCCAGGGCTGATGCCTCTGATATGTGTTGTGTTGTTACTGTGTTAGTGACGGGGAAGCAAAATCTTTTAGCCCCCGGGAAACCTCTCCAGGTTCCTAGATTCTTTGGCTTTTTGAACTTGCCCCAGAAAGTTCTTTGGTTTCATCTCCCTGAGTGTAGAGAAATGCCTGTGGCCTCTGAAAGAGAATAATAGTTGACAGGGCTCTGTGTTATTTCAGCAGGAAAAGTTACTAATGAGATGGATACTTTTGGTCTCTGTATTCGCTCTCCTGAGCATGTCCTAAACATGGCTAAATTCTAATGGTTTCTCCAAAAGGACTTAATTTGAACTTGTATTTTTTTTTGAGACAGAGCCTCAAGCTGTCAGCCTAGATAGAGTCCTGTGACATCACAGCTCACAGCAACCTCCAGTTCCTGGGCTCAAGCGAGTCTCCCGCCTCCGCCTCCCAAGTAGCTGGGACTACAGGCGCCCACCACAACGCCTGGCCATTTTTTGGTTCCAGCCGTCATTGTTGTTTGGCGGGCCCGGGCTGGATTCGAACCCACCAGCTCAGGTGTATGTGGCTGGCACCTTAGCCCGTTGAGCCACAGGTGTCGAGCCTTGAACTTGTATTTATAAAAGCTGGTACAATTTTAAAAACAGCCAGACATGAAATGGGAGCATAGGAGTGCCAATAAAATGAATCTGCATTCATTCATTCAAGTCAGTCTGCTAGGCACAAAACTGAGTGCCATTTATAAAAGCCCCACTTGTACTAACCTCCTTAATGCTCAAGGTCAGGGCACCATCCAGCTAAATGAACAAGGAATTCCAGACTCTGACTGTTTGTGACCCAGGCTCGGGGAACCTCCTCTGAATTAGCCTGCTGGGTGGAAAGGTAAGACACCATCCCCAAGATCTGGTGAGGGTGGTATAAGAGCCCAGATTTGAGGGGTAGACAGATGTGTGGTGGATACACTTCCCCACGGGGCAGGGTGAGTCACTGCTGGTGAAGCTCAGCAGGCCCCAAGGAGGAAGGCGCGCTGTAGGATTTAGTCCGTTTGTGCCGTTGCTCTCTCCCGTGAGAACCAGACACCGCCAAGTGCGGAGACACACACAAGATGGCGTTAGAGCATGTACCATGGGGAGCAGCCAGGGCCACGCCGAGCTAACTTCCAGGGTACAGGCAGCCCCACTAATGTGGGGCAGAGGCAGATTGTAAATTAGGTCCACCCAGCCCCAAACCCATACCTTCTCCACTAAACTCCACAGGCTCCTGGCCATTCTCCCTAGATTTCTGAGGGCAAATGAGTGGAATCTACCCAGACAGGGCCTTCCAGGAGAAGTAGCTCCTCAAAGTAGCTTCTTGGAGCAAAGCTGACTGCAGAGTGGTCGGTGCCAACGCTCAACTCAGGGTGTGCGTAGGCTGGTCGTGGAGGCACACACACTGCCCTTTCTCCCTCTGCCTTTGGCTGAAATGCCTTCTGAAACTGAGCACCCCCCTCCCTTCACATGGTCGCCAGTGTATTCCTGGTTCCCTGCAGTGTGGAGGACGACAGAGCTCAGAAGGGGAAAAGAATTTGTCTGGGGCAGATTCATGGCGGACCCCGTCCCCTCCGCTCTGGTACTTTGAGGATGCAGCAAGTCCCCTGTGTCCCCATCTGACAAGTTCAGAGAAATAAGGGCAGGTGGTCTCCTTCGACATGGAGGATGGAGCCTCTGCCCTGCTGGTCGCAGAAGGCCCAGTGTTCTGGCAACACTGCTTACCTGGCAGCTGTTATCTTTGCCCTACTTCATTCTATTGCATGCATACTTATCCTTCTTGAGAGGCTTTCACACGATGGGTGTGGTGGCCGATGAGTTGAAACCTGTCTTAATTATGCATGGAGCCCTGTTTAGGAGTGTTATTACTTGCTAATGATAGCAGCTTGCAAAACAGTTTCCAAGGCTCCCAGCACAGCCAAGCCCACGTTGCCATACATCTGCTCCTGAAAAGGGCTCGCCATGTGGAGATGCAAGCACTCGGCTCTGGCGAATGGCTCCCTGACACAATTATCCTAGTGTTCAACGTCTTTTAAATGTCATTGTATAGTGATCAGTATTGGTTTGCGTAGCTGTTTCAGCTGCTGGGCTGTCAGCAACCCCAGAGGGGAATTACAGCCTTTGGTAACTGGGGAGTAGCTGCTGGCTTTTTCCTGATGCGTTGCCCAGACCATAATTCCCTGGGGCCTGACATTAGCCCTGCAGAAGAGGTTTTGTGTACAACATCGAGAAGACTTGTGAAATTTCTGTGTTGTGTAATCACCATCAATACTTCATGCTGAAGACTCCTTCCTACCGTCTGTGGTAATTTCTCCTTTGATATTTACCAAGTTTAGGCAAGATGTACAATAAGGCAGAAATTTTTTTTTTTTTTTTTGAGAGGGAGCCTCAAATTGTCACCCTGGATAGAGTGCCGTAGCATCACAGCTCACAGCAACCTCCAATTCCTGGGCTCAAGCAAGTCTCCTGCCTCCACCTCCCAAGTAGCTGGGACTACAGGCACCCGCCACAACGCCCGGCCATTTTTTGGTTGCAGCCGTCATTATTGTCTGGCGGACCCGGGCTGGATTCGAACCCGCCAGCTCAGGTGTACATGGCTGGCACCTTAGCCCGCTGAGCCACAGGCGCCAAGCCAATAAGGCAGAAATTTAAAGCCAATTCTAATATTCTGTTTTTCCAACTTCCTAGCTTTCTCAGGAAATGATATATTTCATATAGTATATTTTTCTAGTGTCTAAACTTATACCCCTTGAAGTATAGAATTTAAAGGTTTCATCTCTTCTCAGCCTTTTGGCTAAGATCAAGTGTAGAATTTAAAGATTTTAAATTTTTATGATCTGCCTTGGTTTCTAAAATATTACATGTTAATGTATATAATTTTTATTTTATTGACTTGGGGTGATCAATATCAGAGACTATAGTGCTGTAGTTCAGAGATGCTCTCTCAGAGGAGTTGGGGCAGGCACAGTGGCTCACGCCTGTAATCCCAGCACTCTGGGAGGGTGAGGCGGGTGAATTGCTTGAGCTCAGGAGTTTGAGACTAGTCTGAGCAAAAGTGAGACCCCATCTCTAAAAATAGCAGGGCATTGTGGCTGGCACCTGTAGTCCCAGCTAATTGGGAGGCTGAGGCAAGAGGAGCACTTGAGCCCAAGAGTTTGAGGTTGCCGTGAGCTGTGACACCATGGCACTCTACCAAGGGCCACAAAGTAAGACTCTGTCTCAAAAAACAAACAAACAAACAAAAAGCAGCTGAGATACATGGGGTTGGCCCTTTGTCTCTCGCTTTTTTTTTTTTTTTTTTATTTGGAGACAGAATCTCACTCTGTGTCCTGGGTAGAGTGTTGTGACATCCTAGCTTACAGCAACTTCAAATGGTTGGGCTCAGGGGATCCTCTTGCTTCAGCCTCCTGAGTAGCTGGGACTTTAGGCACCCACCACAATTCCCAACTAGTTTTTTTTCTTCCTTTCTTTTTTTTTCCTTGAGAGTCTCAAGCTGTCCCCCTAGATAGAGTGCCGTGGCGTCACAGCTCACAGCGACCTCAAACTATTGGGCTTAAGTGATTCTCTTGCCTCAGTGTCCCAAGTTGCAAGGGACTACAAATGCCCACCACAATGCCTGGCTATGTTTTGGTTGTAGTTTTCATTGACGTTTGGCAGGCCAGGGCTGGATTCAAACTTGCCAGCTCCGGTGTCTGTGGCTGGCTCCCTCGCTGCTGAGCTACAAGCGCCGAGCCCCAACTAGCTTTGCTATTTTTAGTAGAGATGGTGTCTCCCGTTTGCTCAGGCTGGTCTCGAACTCCTGAGCTCAAACAATCCACCCACTTCAAACTCCCAGCGTGCTAGGATTACAGGTGTGAGCCACTGCACCCAGCTAGCCCTCTGTTCCTTTTTTAATTGTCCCCCAATAGCTGTACTATTGTGTGCATTTATTTCCCTGGGACTTTAGCACTCTCCTTTCTTCCTGCCACCACATGTTCTATTGCTTCTAACACACAGCTTTGTTTCTCACACAGTTGAGTAAGGAATTAGACATGGTTTTTCTGGCTTTGAGAAGTTAAGCTCAGGGGTCCAGCTTCTCAAAGGTCCCCTTTGTTTAGTCCGGAATTCACAGCTTGGCTGTGATTGGTGGGGGTGGAGAAAGATAGTGCCTACAGTTCTCCAGGGTGCTATTGGACTTGGCATTAAGCAGAACTGTCATGTAGGAATCGCATCTCAACCTGTGCGAGGATCTTACAGTTTACAGACTGATGGTTCATACCATAAGGGGAATGCCCTTTATTTCCTGGTCTGCCCTTTACAGAAGTCACTGCTTCGATTTATATTTTACCAAAGTAGCTGGTTGATTAGCAGAACAAACGAAGCTTTCCCCCTCAGTCTCCAGAGAAAAGTGTGGCCTGTTTTGCCTCACACACTACCCCTTAGGTGGGCAGGAGATACCAACAGGATACCAAGGCAAAGAACCAGCCACTCTGAAGTCAAATCTCTGAACTTCTGAGGACCTGTTGGAAACCCTCAGTACTCAATGTAATTTCTTATTTAATACTTATTTTCCATGACGAGCTCCAAGAAATTGGGGACTGAGTCTTGTCCCCATAGTCTCAACATCAGCAATGTGCCTCACACACAGTGGGTACTTGGGGAATAAGTTTGAAAAGTGCTTCACTGACTGTCATCTGAAAAGCCCTCCAAGAGTATATGTGTGTGTGTGCATACATACATATGTAAACACATATACATATATATTTATTTTTTCCTTTGAGATTGAGTCTTACTCTGTCTCTCTGGGTAGAGTGCTGTTGTGTCACAGCTCACAGCAACCTCAATCTCTAGGACTCAGGTGATCCTCGTGCCTCAGCCTCCCTAGTAGCTGGGACTACAGCTGTCTGCCACCACGCCTGGCTAGCCTTTTCTATTTTTCATAGATATGGGGTCTTACTCTTGCTCAGTTGGTCTAATAATTCCTGAGCTCAGGTGATCTACCCACCTCAGGCTCCCAGAGTACTGGGATTACAGGTGTGAGCCACCATATCTGGCCCCTGCAAGAATATTTAAGAGCTGTGAGCTAAGCTGATGCCATGGCTCTCTACCCTGGGCAGCAGAATGAGACCTTGTCTCAAGAAAACAAAACAGGCAGTGCCTGTAGCTCAGTGAGTAGGGTGCCAGCCACATACAGTGAGGCTGGTGGGTTTGAGCCTGGCCTGCGCCTGCTAAACAACAATGACAACTGCAGCCAAACAATAGCTGGGCATTGTAGCCAGAGCCTACAGACCCAGCTACTCGGGAGGCCAAGGCAAGAGAATCACTTAAGCCCAAGAGTTTGCGGTTGCTGTGAGCTGTGACGCCACCGCACTCTACTGAGGGCGAAATAATGAGACATTTCTGTCTCAAAAAATGAAACAAAACAAAACCCAGAATATTTGGTGGACAGAGATATTCAGAGTAGGTGTTTGAGCTTGAAGAAAGGTTTTTAGGGGCCCATGCATGGTGGCTCATGCCTGTAATCCTAACACTCTAGAGGCCAAGGAGGGCAGATTGCCTGAGCTCAGGAGTTCAAGACCAGCCCAAGGAAGCAAGACCCTGTGTGCACTAAAAATAGAAAAAAAAAAATCTGGGTGTTGTATTGGGCACCTGTGTCCCAGCTACTGGGGAGACTGAGGCAAAAAGATCACTTGAACCCAAGAGTTTGAGGTTGCTGTGAGCTATGACACAATAGCACTCTACCCACAGGGACTGAGTGAGACTCTGTCTCAAGAAAAAAAAGAAAAGGTTTTTAGGATGGCAAAATGTCTGCTCCCTCTTTCAAGGCTGTCGGAAAGCCCGCGCCATCTTCGCAGATCTCCACCTGAGGTGGCAGTCCAGTCAGCAAGGGTCTACCCTGGCCTCAGCACTCTCCCAGGTGCTGCGTGGCTGGACACTCACTGGAGGATGTTGCTTTGAGCTAGTTTATGTTCTAGGTGGGGAGGCAACAGCAACCCTGTAGGTGAAATACATCAAGTCCCCACCAGCCCTGTGGGATTCAGAGAGGACTGAGAGAGGGGCAGGGACCAGAGCTAAGACGACCTCCACGGTGGATTCTTCCATACCTGAGTGATGTCGCCTCTTACCTCCTGCCTGTCTTTAGAGGACAGAGTCCTTTGTACAGAAATCCCAATTGATTTTCTTCCTTGTTTACACTGAGACTTCCTCCTGGTCTTCTTGGGTGAACTTGCAGGTGGGGCAAAATAGATATTTGGCATCTTCCTGCCTTGACTTCTTCTCCTGTCTCATTTCCCCAGGTCACTGTCTTCGTCTTCCCTGATGTTTTCTTCACGTGCCCTTTTGCACATGCCCCGGGCTCAGGCCTCCTGCCTCCCTTTCTCCCTGCATGTCTGTCGCCCGTCTGAACATGCCCTGCCCGGGCAGGACCCCACTTCTTCCTGCCAGCTACCTCTGTCCATAGCCCTTCACTTCTGGGCTTTGTGTAGCATTCTCTGCGATGAGATGGAGTTATTTGATAATGCACTTTTTGGTTTGTAAACATTTCCCTTCTATGGTGACAGCACTGAGAAGCCCTACAGAGAGCTAATATGATGAAGATTCACCTCCCCAGCGACTCGGATGTCAAGACAGACCACCAGCACTTGCCTTTTTATGAGAATCTCCTAAGGTTTTATGAGAAAAAAGATAAAATATCTTTGAGACTTAAATTAAGCCCTATGATTGTACAAATTTCACTTAAATGCATAACTGTGCATTAAGAGGGGAGACAGGCTCGGCACCTATGGCTCAAAGGGCTAAGGCGCCAGCCACATACACCTGAGCTGGCGGGTTCGAATCCAGCCCGGGCCGCCAAACAACAATGATGGCTGCAACCAAAAAATGGCCGGGCCTTGTGGCAGGTGCCTGTAGTCCCAGCTACTTGGGAGGCGGAGGCAGGAGACTCGCTTGAGCCCAGGAATTG
>CAUYON010016745.1:0-42396 GCA_963573935.1 Arctocebus calabarensis
GTGGTCCCAGCTACTTGGGAGGCAGAGGCAAGAGACTCGCTTGAGCCCAGGAATTGGAGGTTGCTGTGAGCTGTGATGCCACAGCACTCTATCCAGGGTGACAGCTTGAGGCTCTGTCTCAAAAAAAAAAAAAAAAAAAAATCGGATCTCACCGTGTTGCCCAGGCTGGGTCTCCTGTTTAAATGATCCTCTCATCTCAGCCTCCAAATTACAGGCACATGCCACCCCACCAGGCTAATTATTATTATTTTTTGGAGATAGGGTCTCACGATGCTGCCCAGGCTAGTCATGAACTCTTATCCTCAGTGATCCTCCTGCCTCAGCTTCCCACAGTGCTGGGATTATAAGCGTGAGCCACTACCATTCTGTCCCCAAGTTCTTTTTTTTTTTTTAGAGACAGAATATGACTTTATCACCCTCGGTGGATCACACAGCTCACAGCAACCCCCAACTCCTGGGCTTAGGCGATTCTCTTGCCTTAGCCTCCTGAGTAGCTGGGACTACAGGCGCCTGCCACAATGCCCGACTATTTTTCTGCTTTTGCAGTTTGGCCGAGGCCGGGTTTGAACCTGCCACCTTCGGTATATGGGGCCAGCGCCCTACTCAATGAGCCATAGGCGCAGGTGCCACCCCCCAAGTTCATTTTTATGGTGGGAAAGGAGATGGAGTCCTTAACCCTAGCTGGGTTGACATACTACAGTTCAGTCTGGAGATTAAGGCCCCTCAGGAGGTCTGGCTCAGCTACCCCAGTTCCTTGCTGTGATTGGTGAGGTTGTTCCCTGGGAGGGACTTTGGGGACCTACATAACTCCCTTGCGTTTCCTGCAGGTGATTCTCTAGTACGGAGGTCAGGTAGGAAGCAGGTGGGGCTGGGGTCCCTCAGCCTGGAAGGTCACCCCCAGGCTTCCTTCTGTGCTCACCAGCAGCTCTAGAGAGTTCCCTGCAGTCCCCATCAGTCCTGGCAAGGTGGCCCACGGCCTGGATTAAACAGTTCAACATTTATGAAAACTTTTTCCCCATAAACTCGGGCAGTATATGTGGGTGAGGACAGAACATCCTTTTATTTTTCACTTTGTTACCCTTGGTATAATACAGTGGCATCATAGCTCCCAGCAACCTCCAACTCCTGGGCTAGGCAATTCTCTTGCCTCAGCCTCCCAAGTAGCTGGGACTACAGGCACCCACCACAATGCCTGGCTATTTTTAGAAACAAGGTCTGGTTCTGGCTCAGGCAATCCACCTGCCTTGGCCTCCCAAGTTGTATGATTACAGGTGTGAGTTACTACACCTGGCCTTTTGTCCCTGTTTTTGATTTTAGCTACTGCAATAGTATGAAATATACTGGGGGTACCAAAAAATATATATACACATTTTAAGAGATCTTGTTGGAACTAAATCATTCCCCAAAAGTGTGCAAATTGCAGGTAAAATGGATATGTATAGGATGTCTAGGTACACTTAAACAGCAACAGTACTTTCAACTTTGGAAAGTAACACATAGGTAACATCACTTTTTTTTTTTTTTTTTTTGAGACAGTCTCATTATGTCGCCCTTGGTGGAGTGCTGTGGTATAACAGCTCACAGCAACCTCAAACACCTGGGCTTAAGCGATTCTCTTGCCTTAGCCTCCCAAGTAGCTGGGACTACAGGTGCCCGCCACAATGCATGTATATTTTTTGTTACAGTTGTGATTTTTGTTTAGCTGGCCACGGCCTGGTTTGAACCCGCCAGCCTTGGTGTGTGTGGCCGGCACCATACCCACTGTGCTACAGGGGCCCAGCAAATAGGTAACATCACTTGAAATTTGTATATATATATATTTTGGCATCCTCTGTATATTTGGTCTTTTTTTTTTTTTGAGACAGAGTTTCACTATGTCACCCTGGGTAGAGTGCTGTGGCATCACAGCTCATAGTGAAAGAACCAAGCTGACTCCATTTTGTTAAAACAAAAGCAACCTCAAGCTCTTGGGTTTAAGCAATTCTCTTGCCTCAGCCTCCCAAGTAGCTGGGACTACAGGCGCCTGCCACAACACCTGGTTATTTTTTGGTTTTTCCTGTTTGGCAGGCCTGGACTGGATTTGAACCTGCCAGCTTTGGTGTATGTGGCTGGCACCCTAGCCGCTGAGGTACAGGTGCCGAGCCTGTCTGTATATTTGGTCTTTAACCCATTTCCTGGCAGGCAGCTCCTAAAATACTTACAATCTCCAAAATGATGTCTTTTGCATATGCTAATGACTGGCTGATAGCTTTAGGATAGCTGATCACTGGAAAGACCTCAGCAGGATTTGACCCCCAGCCCCAAATTCTAGGGAGGGGAAAGGGGCTGAAGGTCAAGTTGATCCCAATGCCCAAACCATCAGGCCTATGTAATGAAGTCTCCATAAAACCCTGAAGACAGGGTTGGGGGAGCTTCTGGAACATGAGGCTCCATACCCCTTCCCCATACTTTGCCCTACACATCTCATCTGTATCTTCTATAATATCATTTATAATAAACCAGTAAACATGTTTTCCTTGGTTCTGTGAGCTGTTCTAGCCAGTCAAATCCAAAGGGAGGGTTGTAGGAACTTTATGCTGGCTGATCAGAAACTCCGGAGACCCAAACTTGCCACTCATGGGAAGGAAAGGGTGGTCTTGTGGGACTGAGCCCTTAACCTATGGCATCTGAGGCAGTATCTGGGTGGACAGTATCAGGGTTGAATTGGAGAATGTCCAGCTGGTGATTGCAGCAGAATTATTTGCTGGTGGGGAGAGGTCCCCTTATTTGGCCTCAGAAATACTCTGTGCTGATTGTTGTGTGGTGAGAGCAGAGGGGAAACACGGTTCTAGTTGGCTTTTCTGCACGACAGCAGGGTGAATGTGCTCACAGCCGCCCTCAGCTGTGCAAAGGGTTCCCTGGCCCCCGCTCCAGGACCATCCAGCCTACCCAGTGTAAGGTAGCATCCCATTGTTGGCTTCTATTTCTTACTGCCACGGGGTTTGAGCTCTATTTGGGGCTTCCTCTTCCTCTGATCACAGCCTTTACCTCTTTTCTATTGGACTGCTTTATCTTGCTGTTTTGTAGGGATTCTTTGCATATTTTAGATACTAGTCCTTTCTGGTTATAAATGTAGCCAATCTCTTCTTTCAGGCTGCTATGTTAGTCAATGGGGCATTTGTTAAGTCAGAATCCTGGGAAGTGATGTGACAGATGTCTACCTGCTCCCAGGTATACACAGCCCCTGGGTTTGGGTTTGTATTCCCTGTTTCTGGCTGTCATTGTCATGGACCATGACCAACCACCAAATGACCAAGCCAGAAACATGACACCACCTTCCCTCCATCAGACGAACCCCGACATCCTGCCATCTGCAGTTCTACTTCCCTCCATCCCATTGGCATACTGTCAAAGCCCTAATGAGGGCACAGCACCCCCTACCTGTAAAACCCAGGACCCATAGAGCAGATGGTGTAGTTCAGAACAGCCATCATAACACCCTCCATACCACACTGCTCTCTGCCATAGCCACATCACCTCCCAGGCCCAGGTCCTCTCCTCTGGGCCTTCCACCTGCTGTTCCCAGAGCTCTTTCCCTGCAGTCTCAGGAACATGGCCACCACACAAGGGCCTCCTGGGTCTTCCACATTTCACTGTTGGGCCAACATCCATTTTGCAGGGTTAGAAGTCACAACCCACTGGTGGCACTTAACAAACATTGGTCCCTTTTAACCCCACTTCCCCAAGAAGGGTTTCCCTTCCCCAGGACAGGGCTGGCAAGGTGGTAGCAGGGATGGAGCTGGCACAGAGAGTACAGAAACAGGAGCTTTATTCTCTAATGTGCACACAGTGAGTTCCTTACACAATCAAGGAAATGGTTTCTCTTTAGGCATTGACTCTTTTATCAAAAGAAAATCCATCTTGTTTAGTCCCACCCTGGGCAGAAGCTACCTTGACCAACAGTACTGGCCCCAAACTAAAGGATAATGGGGAGAGGAATGGGCATACACCAATGGACCCTCACAGTGCCCAGACAGCCTAGGTCTGAGTCAGTTGTGAGAGGGCACAGCACAGCCACCTCCCAGAGCCCCACATTCCCATGCAGCCCCAGAGCCAGCCTAGAGCATGAGGGATGGGTGGCAGGGTGTGCCTGAGCTTGCCATCACGGCCCGTGTTCAGCATCCATGATGTCCAAGTATTTGGCTTCAATGATTCGGGGCAGCAAGAGGTAGCTGGGAGAAAGGAGGAGGAAGGGGCAGGAAGATCTCTGAGCACAGGGACAGAGAGAAGGTGCTGACTCCCCCCTAGCCTACCACAGGGCCTCACTGGGCCTGTCTGCTGCCCACCCCAACACTCTCACTCTCCCACCTGAGGCTGGGCACACCCCCCCACCCCGCCTACCCGCCTGTACCGGATGGGGATCATGGCAATCATGATGAGGGGGAAGATCATCTTCATGTAGGGCAGGGAGCTCATGCCAAAGATACAGAGCAGCAACAGCTGCAGGACCTGCAGGCCTGTGAAGTAGTGGATCTTCCTCTGGGGCACTCTCCGGATGTAGTGTGTAGGGGGATACGCAGTCTGTGGGTGGTAGGGGCCAGGTGTGGATGGGCAGAGGTTGAAGCTCCACCAACTCCCCTTCCCTCCCAGGGCCAGGTGCTCACCTGCTCCTTAAGCAGCAGGGCCACGCGCTGGAACAGCTGGTTATCATCGAGGGAAGTGAGCGCAATGTAGAGGAAGAGGCCATAGAGCACAGGCTTGGGGATCCACTGCAGCGGGGTGGGCAGAAGCAGCAGGGAAAGGCCCACCAGGATGCTGGCCCCCAGGGAGGTCAGCCGCGTCTCCTTCACATTCACGATCCTGCGTTCAGGACCAAGCCTCACCTCTGGAACCTCATACACTGAGCCACATCCCCCCCAAGTCTCAAGGGGTCCCTCACACTCACGTCTCATAAATGTGCCCATTCTCCACGCGCTCCTCCACTAAAGCCAGAGCCCGCACATGCAGTGGGGAGTGGGGGTAGGCCGCATGGATCCAGGGCAGCCCAAACAGAGACAGCCCTGTGTTGATGATGGCCAGGAGCAGGAGGTCCCAGTGGTAGGCAGTGCCCTTCACCAGCCTGCAGTAGGGCACACAGTGACTGAGTCCCCTTGGTCCTCAGAGGCTCAGGCACCCACCCTTGTCCCTGCCAGCCCTGGCACCTGTTCTCTGGGGCATTAACCAAGGCAGCCACCAGGTTCTGCTCGATGAAGAAGAGCATGGAAAGCAGGAAGCCAAGCCCCATGGCGCTGCTGATGGCCCTCAGGGACAACGAGTGGATCTGTGCCATCTCAAACAAGTTCTCACTGGGGTTGTAGCGGAACTTGCTCACTGTGGCAAAGGAGAGGCCCCTGCTGTGCCTACAGCACCTGGGAAACAACCCCACACCACCCTCCCCAGCCAGCCCCAACTCACTCTCAATTTCCCTGAAGCCATAGGAGCTGATGAGAGAGAAGGCAAGCACCGAGATGGGCAGGGCACAGTCAGACAGGACCTCTCGGACATGTGGATGCAGGTAGGGGCTGCAGACAGGCTGGTGGTCAGTGTGGCCTATAGGCTATGGGACCCTCCCATTACCCCCAGCCTCCTCACCTCTTCTTGAACTGGTAGAGTGTGTAACCCAGCCAGAGTGTGCCCAGCATGATGAGGAGGCTGAGCACTGCAGTTGCCCGACCTGAGTGCATAGCACCTGGGCTGCCCTCCATGCCCAGCTCTGTTGGGCTGGACAGAAGGCTGGCATTGAGGGCAGTGTGGAGGCTGGTGTTGAGGCTGGCGCCGAGGCCCTCCAGTCTCGCTGGGGATAAAGCCCTTTCTGTGTGGTAGTTATCCATGTGATGCCCATAGTAGTACTTCCAGAATACTGTGGATAGGGCCCACAGGCCTCAGTCACAAGCTCCCTGGAGGCCAGGGCCCAGCTACCTCCTGCAGCCCCATTACCTTCCAGCAGGGGGGACTGCTGCTCTCTGCCAGCCCTGGCTCCCAGAGCACCATAACCAAGAGCAACCTTAACTTGGGACCTTCCTGTAAGGCCTGGCCAGGCTACAGACTAGAGCCTCCCCTCTCCACCTAGGAGGTCCTTTTGCAGCAAGTACACTCACTTTTAGCCATGCCCTTGACAGCATCTAGCACGAATGTGATGGAAATGAAGAGGGCAATGATCTCCTCCGTCGACCTGCCGGGAAGTGATGAGCCTCATAACAGGGTGTTTGTGTGTGTGTGTGTGCACAAGCGAGCGCGCATGTCAGAGGCTCCCCTGAGCTCTGCATGGCCCTCCACCTCCACTTGCCACTAAGAGGACGAGGGCCCCAATGGGCCCACCCCTGCCTCTTCAGCAGAGATATGGTAGGGACATCTCATCAACCCTACGGTTGAAGAGCCTCAGAAGGTGGCCAGAGGCTGACCCAGATCCCCAGCTCAAGTGTCCCAGCAGCTCAGGAAAGGATTAGTCACCTCCTGAAGAGACTCATGACCAGGCTGAAGTTGAAAATGGCATAAAGTGCAAGGAAGAAACTGTTCCACAGGCCTGTCCATGCATAGAAGGAGTTGAAGTCCAGGTTGTAGTCATCACAGATGACGCGGATCACTGCAGGCAGAGGTGCAGGACAGGGTCAGGGCCCAGCCAGAACTGGGGACTTCAGGCACCATCTCCCACCTCAACCCCACTGCACCCTGGATGTAGAGGGCCAGAGGCGCAGTTGTCAGCAGGATCACCAGCGGCTGCCCAGAGAAAAGCGCGTACAGGAGGCCTCCAATGCTCTGCCCAGCTATGGTCTTTTGCACATCTGTGAAGGTGGGTGGGTCAGGCAGGGACCATAGCCCTGGGCCCTGCCAGGCAGACCCTGCCCACTGCCAACCCCTCACCAATGGCCCCGTCTGTGTTCTCATCATTGAGGGACCCAAAAGCAATTGTGGGCAGGAGGCAGGCGAAGTAGAGGAACAGGGTGGTAGTAATGTGCTTGCCCACAGCCTTGTTTTTCCCGATGATGCCTAAGAATGGGGTGTGAGACACAAGGTTTGTTGGGGACACAAGATTGGCACACATGTGAGCTCAGGGCCTGAGAACCTGAGTTCCACATGGGCTGCAGGGCACCTACCGTCAGTGAAGTCCAGTGGATACAGGGGAAACCTGCGTGCAATGTCCTCCCGGATGCCCTTCCCAAAAGGGACAAAGTCCTTGCACTTTGGGGCCTAGGGGAGAAGACAGATGCCTGTAGCACTGGCCCATGTCTCCTCCTGCCCATAACACCTCTACTCAGTACCTGCGGGTGTCTTTGGCCATGGAAGGAGACCACGCTGTGATCTTTCATTCTCGGTGTCACCAGACACTGGCTCGCCATGGTGAGCAGCTGCCTCTGATGCACCAAGGCCTCCTTGAATTCTTCCTCCGTACGGGTTTCCAGAAGCTTCTGGCGGAAGGCAATGTCTGAGAACATGGTGGCAAACGTGCGGGCCACCTCCATTGCAGTCTTGGTGCTTTTCTGGGGGTGGAGGATGTCAAGAGTCACGTCTATAGCCCCGGAGAGCAGAGGAAGCCCTACTCTTGGCCAGCACAGGTGTTCCCAGTTCCCATGAACTGGCAGCAAGTTTCATTCCCCATAGCTCAGGCATATCAATATCTGAGAAGTCAGCACATCACCAGAACCATCATCAATATATGTATTTGTTATGAACTCATGATTTCTTATAAACTCAGATATTAATCTTGTCTTAAGCAATATAAATGTATATAGTCATGGACAACAAAATCACAATAGACAACCTAGCTATGTTTTACAGTGGTATTTGTAGTGTCTACTGGTCTATTTGACATTCCAAGCATTTACCTAGCTATGTTTTACAGTGGTATTTGTAGTGTCTACTGGTCTATTTGACATTCAGAGGGGATCCAGGCCGATCAGGCTCTCTCCCTATTGCCTAACCAAGGTCAGGTCTGACCATGAACGAGGAACTCAGTGTCCTCAGCCCCCAGTAGAGCAATTTGCTCACCTCCCCAGCTCAGTCCCCCTGCTCTTAGCCATGATCCTAGTGCTCTGTGCATAACATGCTTCAGAACAGGAGGTGCGCAGTGTCAGGGGCTGGTTGACCTGCCCCAAGGCACCAGCCCAGAAACTCAGCTCTTAGCACACTGCTCCCTCCTCTGTTCTGGAACCCTGCTGGGGGTCAGTCCCTTCCTGGAACTCCAAGGAGCTGCCCTTCCTGTCTCACCAGCACAGGAGCATTTGGGGAGGTTCATGGCATGTCCATAAGATCTCTGGGAGGCACAGTCCCCTCAGCAACCCCTTAGCCCAGAGAAGGCCAGAGTAGGAGGCCTCCATCAGAGGCAGAGGCAAAATCATCAAAAAGCTTATGTGAGGTTGGGCGCAGTGGCTCACACCTATAATCCTAGCACTCTGGGAAGCCGAGGTGGGTGGACAGCCTGAGCTCAGCAGTTCGAGACCAGCCTGAGCAATAGCAAGACCACATCTCTAAAAATAGCTGGGTGTGGCTGGGCACCGTGGCTCATGCCTGTAATCCTAGCTTGTAATCCTCCCTCTGGGAGGCCGAGGTGGGTGGATTGCCTGAGCTCACAGGTGGGAGACCAGTCTGAGTCAGAGCAAGACCTCGTCTCTAAAAATAGCCAGGCATTGTGGCAGGGACCTGTAGTCCCAGTTATTTGGGAGGCTGACACAAGAGAATCGCTTGAGGCCCTAGGTTTGAGGTTGCTGTGAGTTTTGATGCCCCAGCACTCTACTAAGGGTGACAAATTGAGTCTCTGTCTCAAAACAAACAAACAATAATAATCCTAGCACTCTGGAAGGCCCAGGCAGGCGGATTGCTTGAGCTCACGAGTTCGAGACCAGCCTGAGCAAGAATGAGACTGCGTCTCTAATAAAAATAGAAAAAATTAGCCAGGTGTTATGGTGGGTGCCTATAATTCCACCTATTTAGGAGGCACAGACAAGAGGATCTCTTGAGACAAATAGTTTGAGGTTGCTATGAGTTATGATGCCAGGGCACTCTACCCAGGGTGACAGAATGAGACTCTGTCTAAAAAAAGAAAAAAATTAGCTTAAGTGTTAAGGCCCTTTCAAAGTCTTATAAGGGATCCTAGCAATTCTCTATTTGAGATTTTAAAATCCTTTTCCTTAAAAGAAAATTCCCCAAATTGAATTAGCTTTAGTCCTCACAAAAGCAAGTAAGTGCATCTGGCTTGGTGCCTGTAGCCCGGTGGTTACAGCATCAGCCACATATACCAAGGGTGGCAGATTCGAACCCAGCCTGGGCCAGCTAAAAACAACTGCAACAACAACAACAAAAATAGCTGGGCATTGTGGTGGGTGCCTTTAGTGCCAACTATTTGGGAGGCTAAGGCAAGAGAATTGCTTAAGCCCAAGAGTTTGAGGTTGCTGTGAACTGTGACACCACAGCACTCTACTGAGGGCAACATAATGAGACTCTGCCTCAAAAAATAAAATAAAATAAAATAAACAAAATTGTATAAAAAAAAAAAAAGAAAAAGCAAGTGCTCTGACCAGGGAGTGCATGGTCCAGGATGGAGTAGGGAGCCTGGGCCAGCAAATCATGAAGTCAGCCAACTAGAGCAAGGATTAGGGTAGGGCAAGCCATAGAAAGTTCCTTGTGTTTGAATAGTTATTAAAAAAAAAACCAAAACACTTCTGGGCAGTGCCTGTGGCTCAGTGGGTAGGGTGCCGGCCCCATATACCAAGGGCGGTTGGTTCAAACCTGGCCCCAGCCAAGCTGCAACGAAAAAATAGATGCTGGTTGTTGTGGGCCCCTATTTAGTCCCAGCTACTCGGGAGGCTGAGGCAAGAGAATCGCCTAAGCCCAGGAGTTGGAGGTTGCTGTGAGCTGTGTGACACCACGGCTCTCTACCAAGGGCAATAAAGTAAGACTCTGTCTCTACAAACAAACAAACAAACAAACAAACAAACAAAACCACTTATTTTAGTCCAGAAGGAAATACTACTTTTCTGGGCAACCTTGGGAGAGACAGGGACTTGGTGGGAACCTAGCAAAAACAAGCAGAGAAAGGGGCACCTGTGGCTCAAGGAGTACGGCACCAGCCCCATATACCAGAGGTGATGGGTTCAAACCAAGCCCTGGTCAAAATTGCAAAAAAAAAAAAAAATTAGCAGAGAGGAAAGGGAGGCCTCCTCTGACACATGGAAGACAAAGGACCCTCTTCCCTAGAAAGTAGAGCCACCCCAAGACCTGTACTCACCATCTTAGGTGGGGCCAGCACCAGGATGACAAACCGAACCTCACAGGAATTTTCCCCCCAGTTCTGCGGGCGAATCAGGCGGCTAATGCACACGTGCCGCTTCTGTAGGGCCTTCATGGTGCAGCTGGTGGGAGGGTGGGGGTGGGCACACAGTACACTGTTACCACCCGGAGAACTGGGGTTTCCCCCACCCAGGACCCGCGACTTTGACTGCTGTTAGGGCAGAAAAAGAGACCAAATGGGATGGAGTCTGACCCTCTTCTCCTGATGGCTGCCAGAGCAATGGTACTTGTGAGGCACCAGCCCTTGCAGGGACATGGGACACCTAGCTCCAGTGTGACAAGTAGACTGGCAACTTACATGATGCAGAGCCACGACTGCTGGTATCGCACCCCTGTGACTGTGGCAGTGACACCCTGGATGGTATCTGACAGCAGGTGGACTAAGGACAGAGCAGAGTCAGGGGAAGGTCAGTTGGCCACTTCCTGGCCTCCCTTGCCAGGCCAGGAGACAGCTGTACCTTTTCCTTGCATTGGAGCGTCAGTAAATAGCATGGCCATGAGCAGGTCCAGGTTGCAGTCAGGCTCGGTGTTGTTGGGGTCCTGAGCGAAGCGACGCAGCATGGTCCGCAGCACGCTGTCTAGTGAAGTGGCTGTCTCGTTCAGGACGATGCTGGCCTGTGCCAGGAAGCCATCAAGGTCCCGGTGCGCACGGATCTCTTCCTTGAAGTTCTTTAGCTTCAAGTACTGGGGGGACCCCAGACACAGAGGCCCGAGAATGAGACCACCGTCATTGCTAGCACCTCCCATACTGGTTCTTGGCTGCCCCTGCCCACTGGGACAAGCCCCAGCAGCCCCAGCTTCAGGCTAGTTTGAGATTCTCTTTTTTTTTTTTTTTTTGTGGTTTTTGGCCGGGGCTACGTTTGAACCTGCCACCTCCGGCATATGGGGCCTGGCACCCGACTCCTTTGAGCCACAGGCGCTCCCCTAGTTTGAGATTCTTGTTGACGTTCCCCTGGAGGCATGAAGACAGGGCAACAGCTTGAGGAATCTTAGGGAACCAGCCACCTCAACCTAACTAGGGTTCCCAGGACCACCCCGCAGGGTAAGCGGCTCACCTTGCGGGAGGTGTGCAGCAGCACGCAGCCACCAGGTGTAGCCTCACTCTCTGCAGGGGAAAGGAGGCGGGCTCAGGGTGCCACCCCAGCTCTTCAGGCCTCTCTTGGCAGAGTGGAGCTGCACTTAGCCAACTCCCTGCCCTCCCCCAGCCTGTCCCTACTGCAGACCCCATACCAGCCTTGGACGGCTGCATCTCCAGGTTGACATTGACAAAAAAGCGGATGCTCTCGCCAGACACGATGGAGGAGTTGACTGTGTCGAAGGCCTCATCCCCCATGCTCTCCTCACGGGCTTCAAAGGTGTCATCTGTATCACTCTTGCAGTAGCCTAAAGACACAGAAGCCAGGAGAGATCCCCAAGAGGGCCTGGCTGTTAGTGCTGCATACCAGGAGGGGCCCCAAGTCCAAGGAGCAGGGACCCCTCAGCTGTTCCATTCCACCTGCTCTTCAGTAAATGATGGGTGAGGCCTCCCAAAGGCCAGGCAGATGGAGCATCTAGTCCTACCCCAACCCCACGCAGAGTAGCCATGCCCAGTGACTTTCTCTAACATTCTTTGGCTAGAAGAACCAAGACCCTTCAGCTTGAGAAAAATATTTCCATTCTACAAACTTCACAGGCCAAACATGGGGTATAATGATGCAGGTAAGACTGCCCGGCCCCTGTCCTCCTAGGACCCCCAGTTTAGGGGCCTCAAGAGAAGGGAGAGCCCCTGTAGTACCAAGACGGTCTCTCCCCCCTGCTGCCGTATTGGCACAGGGCACACTTCAAAGTCCAGACATCAGACAAGGCAATCCTGGGCTCAACACCCATAGCTCCGCGGCTAGAATGCCAGCCACATACACCGGAGCCGGATCCAAGACAGAGGAGAGACAGAGAAAGAGCCAGAGACAAGGGATGGGATTCCCAAAGAGGCCTCATCCCAGCCTTGCCCCATTGTGTCCTCTACCCTGTGTTGTGTGTGTGTGGGGGGGGTGTCATGGCCCCTCTGGGAGGCAGGACCCCCAGAGCACCTATTCCTGCTTCCCTTTCTCCTGGTCTGCCCCTCAAGTCCTGCAGCTGCCACACAGATCAGCCCTTCCTGCAGGGAGGCTTCCCAGCCACAAGCACACGCGCCTCTCTTCCTAAAGCTTGCTGGGTCACAGTCTGGGACCATAGTCTGAGCCAGCCCTGCCACTTCTGTCCTGACTGTTGGCTCCTCAGGCCAATCGGCCAGCACCCTAAGCATGCCAAATCCTATCCTCCCAGCCAAGGGCTTCCCAGAGGGCCTTATTCAAGGCTCTCATGGAAACTTCTAAGGGCTAAGAAGCCCTCCAAGGCCTTGTTTCACTCCTGGCCCACATGACCCCTCTTCCTGACTCTCCTGTGGGTTCCCCACTTGTGGGTCCTCTCAGGAAATGGGGCCTTGTAGTCCAGAACCCACTGATGCCTGATAAACACCTGTGCAGGGACAAAGACAGGTCAGCAGCACGCCTCCACCTGCCAGGCAGTGACTCACCCTGACTCACTTCCACTCCCACCGCCAATTTCCTTGGCACATCCCAGGCCCTGTTCCCCCAATGGCCTGAGCTTAGCCTGGGTCCCTGCTGGGCAGGAGGGACTAGGCCTCTCACATCAAAGACACCAGGGACTGGTGACCCTCTCCCCCCTCTGCAGGCCTACAGGGCATCCCAGACCAAGGAAGAACTATTAGGTCAAAAGATGTCTTCACTGTTTTTGTCCTGGAGCTCATGCCAGGCTTCTTCGTCCTCATTCCAAGGTTGCCTTTTTTTTTTTTAAGACAGTCTCACTGTGTCACCCTTGGTAGAGTGCAGTGGCATCACAGCTCACAGCAACCTCAAACTCTTTGGCTTAAGTGATTCTCTTGCCTCAGCCTCCTGAGTAGCTGGGACTGGCTATGTTTTGGTCACCCAGTTATGTTTTGGTTATAGTTGTCATTGTTGTTTGGCAGGCGCAGGGTGGGTTTGAACCCGCCAGCTCCAGTGTATGTGGCCGGAGTATTCTAGCCGCTGAGCCCAGGATTGCCTTGTTTAAACTACCTGGTTCCCCCAGTCCCAACCTGCCCCTACCTCCTTTATGTCCCTCACCATCACCCACTATTCCCCAACCCAGAGCCTGGGCTTTTCTCAGCCAGATCCCCTAGTTGAGGACCTGCATAGTTGACATTACCAGGTCAGGTCCCTGGAGGCTTCTGCAATGTAATGTCTCCACACTCCTATCCTACAACCCAGCTACACACCTAACCTGGCACATACAGCACCTGCCCTGAGGCTAGTCAGACAACAGACCAGGTATAAGAGTAAACCAGGGTCCAGTGGTCCTGGGACCACCCAGGTCCTGCCTCCAAGGCTATTACACGGTACAAGGCTTATACAAGGTATTATTACGGCTCTATTGGACAGCACAATCCTCACCAACAGCAGACCACACATGTGGCCAATGCCATGGGTACATGGATAGGTGGACTAGGTACCCTAGAGGCTCCTGACCTCTCTACATGTTCTCTGGTACATACACAGTCACAGAAAGGTACTCACTTGAATCCTCAAAGTATCCATTCTGTGACATGGTGGAAGCGTTTTCTGCAAGGGAAGCCAAAGAATTGTCACCAGCCCTGGACAGTCTCTAGTGCTCAGCTGCACTCCACTTCACACCAACCCTGGCGATTCCTTCTTACCCTTCCCGTGGACACCACCATGCCATCCTGGGGAAAAAGAGGGACAGGGGAAACTGCTAGGGAGAGGGCCCCATGAGGATACAGGGGAAGTCAGCCTCAAAATGTAAGGAATTAAATTCCTTAGCCCATCTGCTAGGGGCAGCCTAGGTGGGCAAGGGGAAAGAAGGGGAGACAAGAGGAGACATTCTCCTGATGTTTTCCCCACTATGTTAGTAACAGTATCTTGTTCTTTAATCGGTACTTTGCTGACTAAATCTAGCCCAGAGGCCGGAGTGAGGAGGCTGAGGCCAGACCCTTCCTCTGTGTGAGCAGTTCCCTCACCCCACCCCACCCCTGCCTACTGGCAGAGGGCCACATGGGGGAGGCAACCCGGCTGCCTGGAGGCACAATCCTTTGTCCAGAAGGGAGAAAAATCAGGGGTAGGGGTGCCTGAGAAGCACACACGGATGAGGGTGAGTGCGCCTTTCCCAGGCAGGGCCCCCGATAGTCTGAGCAGTTTGAGCCGCAACGTGCAAGGAAAGAAAGGACAGGAGGGGCTGCAAGCAGGGGAGGAAAGCGCCTCCACATTAGGAGATCTTGGGGGTCGGGGGGCAGGAAGTGGAAGTATGCGGGATGAGAGCTGGGGCTGCATCCAGAAGGCAGCGCGGGGTCAGTGAGGCTGGCACCCGAGGCCGCAGGATGGATGGCAGACAGAGGGACAAGGGTCTGTAAGAGTAGGGATGGTGTACTCTCTGCTCCCAGCCCGCGCCCCACGTGCGGTAAACGGTCAAACAACTTTTGGCTCCTGACTGGGACCTCGGGCTGACTTTTGGATGTGGAAGCGGGGCAGAGACCCCTGCGGCAGAGTAGGGCACGGTCAGAGGCCCGGGGACTCCCAAGAGCGAGCGGCCTCACTCCCAGCCCCGGGCGGGAAGGTGCCCGGGCAGGAGGACGTAAGATGAGACTTTCTGAGGCGGCAGAGCGTCCAGCTCAGAGAAGCCCAGCACTGGAGGTGGTAGAAACCCCGCGGCTCCGCCCTGCGCACTCCCGAGCCCCCCACCCCTCTACCCGCCAGTCATTAGTTCAAATGCTGTTAAGTTCAAGTTGGCGACAGCAGAGCAGCAAATAAATCAAGCGCGTAGCGCCCACAGAACCATCCCTAGCGTCCCGCAGCACCCGCCCTCCTGCCCGCACCCTCACTCTCTCGCGGCCGAGCTCGCACCCAGACCCCGTCCTCCTTCCCGGGAAGCCCCCACAGCCCGCGGCGTCTGCGTTCTCCTCCGGGCCCTCGACGGCTCGCATCCCCGCCCAGCATGCGTTGGCCGTATAAGACACGGGCAGCCTTCCTGCCGCGCCCTCGCCTTGCCCGTGGGTTCGGGAACCCACCGCACGGCTGAAGATGGAACAAGCGTCTGGTGGTCGTGGCCATGGTCCGGGCGATTGGCCGCGGACGGCTTCCACACGCACTCGCGCCCTATTTCCTCACCCTGCGTCCCAGACCCCAAACTTGGCGTCCCGGGCGGGCCAGCGGCGGGAGCCGGCGACACACCTCCGCGCCACGACTGGGTCCTAATGCCGCTCAGACGCCGCGCCCCAGCTCGGGAGACAGTGCCGCCGAGGGCGGGGTCACGTCCGCCCGACCGGCGTCCTCACCCGCGGGAGGACTGCTCAGCCCCGGTTGCGCTGCTCCCCGGCGCCCGCGACTACTTGGTCAGACCCGGTACACCCGACTCCTTCCGGCCGGTGCACGCCGGAGCCGGTGTCTGGGGAGTAAGGGCTGGGCGGGGCTGGAAAGCTTCTGGGAAAGAGACTCGATAGGCCCACGGAGCTGTGCTACCGCGGCAGGTCCCAGGAGGTCTTCCCCAGCTTCTGCTTTAAGTGCGCGATGGGGCCTCCGCCTCCTCCCTTCGACCGGGGCCCTAGGCAGGGCCACGCCCGCGGGTTGCCCCTCCTCCTGTTTATCCCCGTGGCTCGCGGGTAAACCCTCTTCCTCCCCCTCCTCATCCTCCTCCAGGAAGAACGCCCAGACTAACTAGATAGGCCCTTGGCTGCCCCCGGGCCCGGCGTTTCTCCCGCCTCGGCTGCGTCGGGTTTCCTCGCTGCGCGCCTCGAAGCTTCTTTCCTGGCCTCGTCGGGCTCGCAATCTCTTAGGTCAAGGTCGTGGTTTGAGGCTTCTTTCCTTCCCAAAATGGCCCCGGCTCCCCGGCGCCCTTCCTGCATTGGCGGGAGCCCAGCCTAGGGACGCGCCTTCTTCGGCGCCTCTTGTCCTGCGTGTAGCATATGTGTGTGCGCGCGCACGTGTGCATGTGTGTAGGAAGGCGGTGGTGCCCCGGCAGGCGCGGGCTGCAGTGGGGTCCAGACTTTGCGATGAAGTCCTGGCTTCCCAGGAAATGACTCTACAGCCCTCGAACCTCCAAATGACCCATGAACACACCCCTCCAAAGTGCTAACCTTCCAACCCCCTCCATACTCTAGCTACAAGCCCTTCTCCCGTTCCCTGCCCTAGCCATGGAAGAAGGCAGGTGGGGCAGCCAAGGGACAAGCCCACCTCTGCAAAGGCTGCTGGCGCGTTGGGGAAGCCGCATGCGTGGACTGCGTGAGCAAAGCTGACCCTCTCTCCCCTCCCAGCAAGAACAGAACGGACTGGGAGCAAAGCCATGGAATGCCCTTCTCAGGGATGGACAGTCTGGGGTTCTGGCCCGCCCTGAGCGCCCCCTCAGCACGACTCCAGAAGATAACTACTCTACGACCTGCCCGAGTGGACTCTTGACAACTGGTGAGGAAGCCTTGAGAGGAGAGACACTGGATTGTTGTGCACCCCTCTAGGGTTTATCTACCAGCAGTTCTCAACCTATGGGTCAGGACCCCTTTAGAACATCGGAAAACACATCCTGCCTATCAGATATTTTCATTACTATTCATAGCAGTAGCAAAATTACAGTTATGAAGTAGCAAGGAAAATAATCTTATGGTTGGGGGTTACCACAACATGAGGAACTGTATTAAAGGGTCATGGCATTAGGAAGGTTGAGAACCACTGGTAGACACCCTCTAGCTAGAGCTCTAGTCGAGGCACAGACTCCCTATGTTCCAGGGGTGGCTTCATGGAAGCTAAGGGGGAGCTAAAGAACAGACAGGTTGACGTTGCCCCGGAGCGAGGCTGGACTCCTGAGAATCCAACCTGTCCACCCCCAACCTCTGCTATGGAACTGCCTGGGCTTCTGCATCTGCCTCCAGCAGCTCCCAAACACCTGGCCCTTCACCAGCTCCAGTTAAATACTTGCATTAGACCTCACCCCTCAGCTCACTGAGGAAAGAGGAGCCACAGCCAAGTCTCTCCCAGTCACCTATGGGCCCTTCTGTCCCCGGCTGTCTCCTCCCCTTGCTGCTTCTGGACTGACCCAATATCAGAGACTGTTTTCCTTTGGACCTACTACCTGTGTCCTGTCCTGTAGAGATCATAGGCTGAAGGCAAACATGGGTCTACCTGCCTGCACCCCACTGGGTGCTTACACAGGCCAGCAGGTTGAGGGACCCAGACATAGGCACATATCCCCTCTCATTCCCTCCCCTGAGGGCTCAGACTTCATGGGCTATGGACACAGAACCATGACCATTGTGTTCTCCAAAGCAATAGAAGACTTTCTTAAAGCCATTTCAATTCAGTTTCCCCTGATGCCACTTATCTAGCCTGCAGATTTTAGAATCTGAGATGAGAAGTAACTGTATATCCCAGAAATAACTGGGATGAGAAGAATCCCACTTTAAAAAACAAAATACAGGCCAGGCATGGTGGCTCATGTCTATATTCCTAGTGCTTTGGGAGGCCATAGTGGGAGGATCACTTGAGCTCAGGAGTTTGAGACCAGCCTGAGCAACAGTAAGACCAGCTCTAGGCTAGGTGCCTGTGGCTCAACGGGCTAAGGCACCAGCCACGTACACCTGAGCTGGTGGGTTAGAATCCAGCCTGGGTCCCCCAAACAACAATGGTGGCTACAACCTAAAAAAAAAAAATGGCCGGGCGTTGTGGCAGGCGCCTGTAGTCCCAGCTACTTGGGTGGCAGAGGCAGGAGACTCGCTTAAGCCCAGGAATTGGAGGTTGCTGTGAGCTGTGATGCCACTGCACTCTATCCAGGGTGACAGCTTGAGGCTCTGTCTCCAAAAAAAAAAGACCAGCTCTAATAAAAATAGAAAAATTAGCTAGGTGTGGTGGGTAGTAATCCCAGCTACTTGGGAGACTGAGGCAGGGGATCACTTGAACCCAGAAGTTTAAGGTTGTCAGATGTCATGGCACTATACCTAGGGCAAAAAAGTAAGACTGTCTCAAAAAATAAAAACAAACCAGGTGTAGTGGCCCATCCATACCTGTGGAGGCTGAGGTAGGAGGATTGCTGGAAGCCAGGAGTTCAAGGCTGTAGTGAGCTATGGTCATGACACTATACTCCAGCCTGGGCAACAGAGCAAGACCCTGTCTCTAAAAACCCTGCAGACTCCCTTGAGTGTCCTTCCCCTCCAGGTACTGTCCAATTCCTCAACCACACTTTGGCGTATGTGTCTCCAGAATTCTCCATGCTCCTCTCCCTCCCTGTCTTCCTCCCACTCATACCTGTCTTTGTGTCCCCACTACTGCCCTGAAACTGCTGTTGTCCGGGTCATCCTGCCTCAGCTTTCTGGCCCTCCTGCAGCAGCACTGAGCACCATCAGGGCTGCTTTTCTTTCTCGGTTCCTTCTCTTTCTCCACCTTGCCTCTGACCCAGTGCTCAACGCTGGCCTGCCTAGAACTTTCCTCCCTTGCTCCCTACCAGCCATGGCTGACTGTCCCATTTTACATCTCCTGTCCCTGAGCCCAGGACTTCCATGTGCCACAGCTTCTTTAGCCCTTCTTCCACCCATGGGTAATAGATGAAGTTCAGGAAATAAAGAGCTCCATCAAAGGGGCTCCAGATCTGGGAGTCAACCTGACATGTCCACATCTGAACCTTGAGCAAGTTTGCTGGCTTTACCTTCACTATAGAGCTCAGATCTGCCCATATTGCACCTCCAGCCTGCTCCGTCATCTGGCCTTCTGTCTCCTTCCTCCCCCACCATTGGAGATGGCGAATGGATTACTGGCTTCCCCTACACTTAGAAAATTTCAACCCCTGACTTGGTGCCTATAGCACAGTGGTTAGAGCACTGGCCACATGCACCGAGGGTAGCAAGTTCGAACCCCGTCTGGGACAACTAAACAACAATGACAACTGCAACAAAAAATAGCTTGGCATTGTGGGGGCGCCTGTAGTCCCAGCTACTTGGGAGCCTGAGGTAAGAGAATTGCTTAAGCCTAAGAGTTTGAGGTTGCTGTGAGCTGTGATACCACAGCACTCACTGAGGGCGACAAAGTGAGACTCTATCTCAAAAAAAAAAAAAAAAAAAGGAAGAAAGAAAGAAAAAGATGTAGACAGTGCCATCACCCTCTTTGCAATTCCTCTTTGCCCTTTTGTAGTCTACCCGTCTGACCCCTCCACTGGACTACACCAAGGGCGACATAGTGAAAAAAAGAAAAAATTCCAACCCCCCTGTTTTAGCCTGGGAAGGGTGAGGGGGTAGGTTGTATAACCTACTGCCACTGCCCCCCCACTACTTCTTGCCTGGGAGCACGACTGGCCAGCCCTGCAGTGTAGGAAAGCCCTGTGTCCATGCCCCTCACCCCAGCTCTTGTCGCGGCTCATTCCATCCTTTAGGTCTCAGAGGCCATCTGTGTCACACCATTTAAAGTAGGTTCCTGCTGTCTTTCTTTACCCTCATAGCCCCTAACTCTGTAGCAGAGCCTTCTTCCTCTCTCTTACTGTACTGCCTGGGTCTTGTCCCTGAGAGTGAACGGTGTGTGTCCTTTCCCAGCACCACGCCCAATGTAGTAGGTGCTCAGTAAACCTGTGAAGTGTTGAAGGCAGACCCAGGTCTCCGTGGAAAGCTCCAGAGGCACCCTTCTCTCTGCCCTCCATCTTCTACTCCCACCCAGGCTTCCAGCCATGCTAAGGGTACCCCAGCTAGATATTCCTAATTCCCTTCTCATATGTCACTGCATCCCTCTGGTCTGCTGCAGCCTAGCTACCCTAGCCTTCCTTGGACCCTGGGCAAGTGCAGCTCCTGCATCTTGCAGCCAGCAGCTTTCCCTCAAGTCACTTGGCCATTATAAGCGTTTTGGGGTGCTTGCCGCTTTGACCAGCATTCCCAGCCCCTCCCAGCACTTCTCCAGCTGCAGCTGTGCTGGGTGGGGAGATACTGTTCCTATCCCTTCTGTCTATGAGTGAGGACTTGTCATGTCTGGAATGGTCACTTATTTGTGGGAGCCCCATGTCTAGCTCTGGATCAGGCTAGACACTGACTGGGTTCAACTACCCATGAATCAACTCCCTGATAACTTCCTGGTAGTCTAAGTGAACCCCAAGTCCATACCTCCCATGCCTTTCCCTTTCTTTCAGCATTTACTTTCTATCTTTGGGAGCATAGCATGAGATAGGCATACTGCTAATGCTGGAGGTACTGGGGGAGAGGACATAGCCTTCACTTGCCTCCTCTCTCTCTCGGGGGGGTATCCCCAGGCCCCCTAGGTGAGTCCCTTTGGTATTCAACTAACACAGCATTAAGCCTTCTCTCAGTTGCCATCTTTTTCTACTGAGGAGAGAAAGATTTCAGGTAGCCAGGAGGGCAAGTAGCCCCTGCCCTGCAGAGGACAAATAGGATCCTACTATGCTCGATGACATCCTGCTTTCCCCTCCCCTCCACTCCATACTATAGTCAGAATCTAGCACTGGGCAGGACTCAGGGCTCTGGCCTTGCTGATTCTATTGGACCAGCAGACTCTTGGGCAGGAAGTTTTTTGGGGCTGCCTTCCTGCCCTCCCATCAAGCCCTTCTGCCCTCTGACCTTGGTTCCAGCTTCTGAGCTGAGAAATCCTTAGTGGACAGACTAAAACCACTGACCAAATAGGTCTTAGAATGAATGCAATAGGGCTGGCCCCAAACTTCCACATTGCATCTACCTCTAGGCCCTGCTCCACTGAAATCTCATCACCTGCCACCTGTGGAATTCTGGCTGGTGATGCTAAGGTCTTCCAGGTAGCCTGTCACCTTCTAGCTATCACTAGCTGTTCTGTGTCCTCCACAACCTCCCCACCCATGGCTCTCCTTGCAGGTCTCCTTGCAATTCCTAATCAGGGGCCTCAAGCTTACCATCCAGGGCTGACAAGTCCTGAGGTGCTACTTCAAGCTACCCTTCCCACCAGCTCCAGCTCCACCCAGGAAAGTAGATACAGTAGGTGGAAACAGGGAGTAGAGAGGCCCAGGACACCACTTTGGGGCAAGACCTCCAGCCTCTTTGGGTCTCTGACCATTTTTATCTACAAAACAAAGAAGTCGGAATAGAGTTTTTTTTTTTTTTTTGAGACAGAGCCTCAAGCTGTCACCCTGGATAGAGTGCTGTGGCGTCACAACTCACAGCGAACTCCAATTCCTGGGCTCAAGCAAGTCTTCTGCCTCCTCCTCCCAAGTAGCTGGGACCATAGGCGCCCGCCACAACGCCCGGCCATTTTTTGGTTGCAGCTGTCATTGTTGTTTGGCTGGCCGGGCTAGATTCGAACCTGCCAGCTCAGGTGTACATGGCTGTTGAGCCACAGGCGCTGAGCCGGAATGAAGTTTTTGTAGCTAGAAAATTCCATGAATTTTTAGTTTCAAGTTGAAATAATCTTCCTTATCAGCCATCTTTTCCTGTTGTCCTTATTTCTCTGTTATTTGTACATTCATTCAGGCATGAAATTTCCGAGTGCAAATGTAAGGTTTTTTTAAAATGTGAAGCCATGAGAGGGTAGAGGAAAGCAGTAGCAATTGTAGGCTAAAAGAAATATGTTCACATTTTATTTGGTGAGTACTTCCTCCCCCCATATTTGTAGCCATTTATTAGTATGACACACAATTTATTTGAATCTGATGCAATTATTTTTAAGCTAAATTATTTTAGCTGGTCAATTGAGTAATGCATGGGGAAAACAGGAAAAATTTGTGGACAAACAAATTTATTTTTCTTCAAATTTTTAAAGAATGAAAAGTCTTTGGAATTGTTTCAAAACATTGAGTTTTTTTCCACTCTGGCTTTTTCCACTTTTACCTCGAGGTTGTCCCCTTTGCTTTTGTCTAATTAGTCATTTGTCTTGTCAGTTGTTTCTTCAAAAGGGCTCTCAAGTGGGTCCATTTCTCACTTCCACCCACAGGGAGCAAACAGCAGCCCATCACCCACATCACAGTCCACATTGCCTTTCTTTTATTTAAGAAAAGAAAATAAGATGCTCAAACCAGATCCCAAGGAACACAGGTCTCTGGGTCCTCCCAAGCACTGTGAAATCAAACAATGGCCGGGGGTCTTTCCTCTATCTGCAGGGAGTGGGGCGAGAGGGTTATATAAGTAGTTTTTAATTTAAACTTTTCCTCTCTTAGTTAAAAATCACTACCACCACACTCAGTAACTTAGTGCTTCCAGAAAAACTTAGAAACTGCAGAGGGAGATGCTGGTCTAGGGAGCAAGCCTTTTTGGGGGGAGTCCACCTCTCATATAGGCCTTGTGTTGTGGGGAGCCCATGGAAGTGCACAGAAACCGTTGGCCACGCAGCTGTGACTTGTTCAGAGATGAGAATGTGACCCAGTCTGGGGGGTGAATCTGGAGAGGGAGGGTGGGTCTTGCCTGGGGCCATTGGTGCTGCTGGTGCGTAGAGGAAGCCAAGCCTCTCTCCACTTCCAGGGGACAGTGAGGTCACCAAGGAGGGGTGAGAGTTCTGATGACATCCGAACACCTGAGTGGATGCAAGTGAATTTATAGCTGGACCACTCTGGACTCCTTCTTATGGAGACCAAACTAATCTCTTTCTGTTCTGAGGGGGATGGGGGTGATTTGGTCATTTTTTTTTTTTTTTTGGCATAACTGTTCCCTAAATTGTATGATTGAAATTAATATATTTGGTTGAGTGTGGAGGCTCACACCTGTAATCCCAGCACTTTGGGACACCAAGGAAGGAAGATCACTTGAGGTCCAGCATTGGTGTTTGCAGCGAACTAGGATGACACCAGTGCACTTTGACTCTGGTAGTAGAGGGAGATTCTCAGAAAAGTAAAACAAACAACAAACCCGAAACAAATAAAAAATAAATTAATACATCAATATTCTCTGTGCTCCTCAAAGGGCCCTGTGATTTTCAATAGCTCCACGTACCTATTTCACTGGATACCCTGATTCTGGGACTCCCCTTCTATCAGGCAGCCCTCAGGCTTCTCCAGCTCCAGTTTCCTGGCCTCTAATTCCCTCTGGCCCCCAAATCTCACCCACACGTGCAGACCTTCACCATTTACTGTCTCCTCACTGCTCTGGCAGTTCCTTAGGGATTAATCTTCCTTCTTGGATGTTTCTGGAAATGCAAGCACAGGAACTCCTTCAAGGTGCAGGGTGGAGAGGCAGAAGCTCAGAGAAAGCCTTGTGAGCAGGGGGATAATGCTGCCAATTCCTGCCTAACTCTCATCTACCAGGCCTCCTGGTGCAGTCTGCATTTGGTTGTGACTAATTGATCACACGGAACTTCCAAACCCCAAACCACCATCCCATTCGCCTAAAGCTACTTAGGAGGCTGCACCTACCTCTCTTGGGTCAGCTCTTCCCTCGTCAGATCTCTGAGTGCTGCACGTAGTCGGGTTCTTATGGACCGGCTGCGGCTGCGGGGGGTGGGGGTGACTCACAGATCAGCCTTCTCCCACCCACGTCTGGAGAAAAGTTGGGGAAAGGGAGTGGCATGTGAGCCCACTGAAGCCCAGAGAGCTCCCGGGTGGCCCACCAGAAAGCCACGCCCACTGCGGCGGGAACTGCTGGGCGAGTGCAACCGGGACAGCACCGGACAGTTGGTGCTTTCGTGTTGGTTCGTTGCTCTAGAGCCCTGAGAGTTTCTTCAAATCAACCCCCTTACAACTTGTGATTCCAAATTTGAGTGCCCGTGAGAGGTTGTAAGGGTAGCGGCTTTGCCTCCGATGCCAGTTACTGGACGCTTCTGTGCCTCGTGGGACTCAGGGGTACCTCGTGCAGACTTTACCGCGCGGGAACGAACCGATCAGCCTGTAAAGGAATGGCTCCTATTGTATCCGGCCTGGCAACCAAGCAACCAAGCACTGCGGTCAAAGACGAGGGCGAGGGACAAGAGAACCCCGGGACACCTCTGTGCCCACAACGGCTCCTTGAGCCCCTCCGGAGCTTTAGGACTCCCCAAGCGCCCAGCCTTCAATCCAGCGTGGCTTCTTTGTAGGAATTGTATTATCCGTGGGCCGCTCTAGGGGCTGGGTCAGAGTGTGTGAGCCCCAAGGACTCCTCCCCCAGTAGCTCTGGGAAAGGAGCTTCCGGGGTGTGTGTGTGGGGGGGGCGCCTTCTCAAATCCACTTCAGGGACACCGGGAGACAGTCTGCAGGACAGCCAAAGAATGACTGGAGACTTTGCTTGTTCAGTGATAGTTTATTGGTCCTTAGCATTACATCTCAATTACCAAGGTAAATTCACATACACAACTGCTGGTAAAAACATGTAAAATAATATAAAAATAAATTGACAGCTACTTTTATATATTTACTGAATTAAGTAGTGTAATAAATACTATAAGCAAAAAGCTTCAATCACACAATTCAGTTTCACTGAAGTTACAGTAGTGTTTGAGTTTTAAAATTTAAGTTACAAATATTAAAGCACTGAAAAACTAGTATAAAAGTGAATTTTGGCACGAAAGTGAGCTCTTGTCATTAGTATTTGACACCCTGGGACAAGGAAGAAACTTCTCACCTACTTACTGAGGTACAACTACCCAACTAAGTCAGCACCATGGCTGGAATACTTAATAGTTTACAATCTTTGAGTTTATGTTTCCCTTTTGAGAAGCCCAAAGAACAACCCAGAGCTTATTACTGTGCAAAAATTCTCCAAAATCCTGTTAGAATTTAGGAGGGAACTTTTTCTTGCAACCTGAAGGGCCCAGTGTCTAGGCCTCAGGTCAGAGAGGCCCACCCCACTCCCCCGTCCCCACCCCAGGGCTCAGAGGGGCCAGCTCTCCTTGCCAGTGGCCCCTTCCAAGGTTAATCCTGTTTTGCCAATTTCTGCCTCCTTCCAATCAAAAAAAATAAAATAAAAAAAAAAATTCCATGTCAAAGTATAAAATAACCCATAACTTGAGCGACTTCAATATTATCACACGCACTCTGGGTGATATAAAACCGAAGCAGCTAACAAGAAAGTTGGCAAAAAGCATGAAAGCCCCTGGAGGACTCTGCCTTCCCCTAGGAATCCACCCTGGATGTCTTTGCTGGGTCCTCGGAATCCACTTCTGCAGTCAATAGCTAAAACATGGTGTCATGGCCCTTCCTCTGGAGACAGCCTAAGATCTGGCTCTCCACCTGAATGCTGTCCAGAGGAATCAAGTGGATGCTAACCTTCACAGTCAGAACCCAGAGAGAGGCCAGGCAGGTTCTGGAAGGAGGCCTCCTTTGGCCACAGTCCTCAAAGAGCTCATGCAGTGTGCTAGTGTGCCCTCCCAGGAATGCCCTTCCGCCAATGTGCCCCTTTGCACTCTGGAGTAGGCTGAAGAACAGCTATAGAAGCCTCAGCTAGCTTTGCCATTTTGGCTTTAACACTCCTTAATGTTTTGAGTTTTTTCAATCACAGTTTCATATTCAAGTTGAGGTAATCACAGTTGTTCCTCCAAGAGGAGAGGAACTCGGACAGTAGGGCAGGGTTGGTGAGAGAGCATTTCTATGGAAAATGGTCATTAACCACAACCACCATGTAGTACAGCCCTGTGTGGTGCAGACTCACCCACATGGGCAGGGGCTGACCCCTCTTTAAAAACTCTTCTGTGCAGCAGCCAGACTGCCAGGCCAGGGCAGCCAGGAAATGGCTCAAGCTCCTAGATCCAGAGCTTTCTTTTAAAACATCACAGTAACCCACCTGGAGGAAATGGCCTGTGGTTATGATCCCCACCCCAATAACCCCTCCCTTTTCTAAGGCTGCTCAAGTTTTAGTTTTTAAAAAGAGCTCAGTAGAGCTAAAGGAAGCTACAGTAACTCATTGCTTATTAATCAATTGCACTTAAGATCTATGTTATTGATTCTGAAGCAGAGGCAGCCCCTTCATGGGCCCTGGTCTCTGGGCAGCCAGAGTCAGGGACTCCCAGACTAAGGCTCCACAGTGGGGCCTTTGTCACAAGTGGCTTTGGAGCTGGGACTGGAGCACGTGGGACTGTTCAGAAGGCTTTCTTGATGCAAGATTTCTCAGTCAATGGTATTTAGAGTTTTGTTCATTTGGCTTTGAATATCATTTTTTTTTTCTTTGCAGTTCCACTGGGGCTGGGTTTGAACCCGCCACCCTCGGTATATGGAGCCGGCTCCTTACTGACTGAGCACAGGAGCTGCCCTTGAATACCATTTTTTTTCCTAGTACATTTCATTGACAAACCCTTGACAACTGCCTTGCTACTTGCATGCAGACCTCATGTGCTCCATCCTCTCTCCCCTCTGTGCCAGGGGCCTTTCTCAAAAACCCCTCTACATTACTAGAAACTCTGCTGGTGTCACCTATGTGCTTCTTCCTAAAAAAGACATGCAAAAAAAATAAGTACAATTTAGAAAATACTTAACATCTAGGTGGCCGAGGCACAGAAGTCCTAATAGACATCACTGACATATCAGTGTCTGTGACCCTCCCCACACTCCTCAGATTAATTATGAAGGTCAGGCATGAGACACACTTGTAATTCCCCCATCTTACAATGCCATTGGAAGGAATTCTAATTTAGGTATTGTAATTTTTTCAAATTCCTGGTCCATGGGAGCCAAATGAGTCCGGGGCCAACAATAATGCATGGGGGAGGCATGAGTTTCCTGAAGTTTGTAGCTGAATACCTGGCCTTTCCTAGCAAGGCTGGATGGGAAGGCTGGGTACAAGAGACTGACTGACTCCTCACAAGTGATCAAACCACAGGCCTGACACTAACAGCTGCAGGATGCTCCCCTCCACAATGAGATGAAGGCTTTCTGGGGGCTTGGGAAGCAGGTTTGCTTTTTTGTTGTTACAGTTTTGCTTTTTTTTGGCCAGGGCTGGGTTTGAACCTGACACCTCCAATATATGAGGCCGGTGCCCTACTCCTATGAGCCACCACTGGCACTGCCCAGCAGGTTCTCATTTGACCCCGAATCACAGAAACCCAAGTGATTCCATAAGACAGCTCACGAACTAAGCACAAGGAATTCAACTCAAGAGCCACACACTTCTGGAAGATGTGCTTTTCCTTCAGTTTTAGTCCATAAGGGGAATTCCTTCATTTCAGAAAAAGCTGTTGCCTTCTGCCTAAGCTGTGGGCTCTGTGGGCTGGGCTTGTCCTATTCTCCCCAGCACTAGGCTGGGGACTATTAGCCAGCTCCTCAATGGAAGGGGCCCAAGCAAGGGAAGCAGGCATTCCACTGGAGATGACAGCTCTCTGAGGGATAGCATCTGAGCCCTGTGGTGGCCTGGCCACAGTTTGGGAAGCCAAGGTTCCTTCTAATTCCCAGCAGCTCCTCTATGTAATCCAAACACTTCTCCCCACCCCCACACAGTACCTCAAGAGCCCAGGGGAGATACTGTTACCAGAGACCCAGAGCTCATGGACTGTCAACTACACACTCAGGGCAGTCTCTGTTTGCTCATCCTTGCGGAAACCCTGCCCCCCAATCAGTGGTACAGGGGATGCTCTTCAGCATTGAAGAGAGAATAAAAATAACATGCATTCAAGCCAGCACACAGAGGTCAAAGACAACAAAGACAGCCCCCTCTGGGAGGGGCCTCCAGGAGGGCTGAGGTTAAGACACCCGTTCGTCCATCTCCAGGGTAGACATTCTGTAGGACGTACGGGCTCAGCCTTCCTCTAGAGCTTCTGCTCAAAGAGGTCATGATACTCCTGTTGGTCCAGCTCCCGGTTATACTTCTCAATTTCTCTGTTGGCTTCTTCCAGGTAGTCATTCATGAACTGATCCATGACTAACATCTCATTAAGGAAGAGAGCTCTGAGCCTGGAGGACAATGGAGCCTGCCTGAGTCCAGAGGATGTGTAGGCAGGTGAGGTGGAGGACACTAAGGTAGCACCTGCCTGGCCTGCACAGGGGGTATCTGATGGGCCCTGGGTAAATACTAACAGAATGATAGCTACAAAGAGTGTCACAGGTATTGGCATAAGGCCCTTCCTTAATGACATCCTAGAACTGAACCCTTCAGCTTTCATTAGCATACAGCAGCACTCCAAGACTCCCATCCTGCCCTTTTCATCTTTCTACAGATTAACTGAGCCAATCAGGCTACCCCAACTTGTGAATCATGTCCCTGATGACCACAGAATTTAGGATATCATCACAACTGCATTCAAACTCTACTACAGAGTAATATCAGCAATCATTCAAGAACAGAGAAATCTAATATTAACGACATTAAAAATGAAAAACGAAAAGTCTGCCCCTGTGGTTTGCTACAGGCCTTGGCTGCAGTGACTCTGGAGACAGGCTCATATATACTCCTAAGCCTGGCTGCCCCAGATTCCATGCAGGGACCAAACTGTTTTAAGGATACGTGGGTGAAAATCAGTCTTGTCACCAAAGAAGTTAACAAACTGGGAGCCATTATAGAAGTAGCCTGCTGGAAGGGGGTCCAAGTGACGTTTCACCTGAGGGAAAAAAGATTCCTGTAAGAATTATTATTATTATTATTTTGAGACAGAGTCTTACTATGTCGCCCTTGGTAGAGTGCCGTGGCATCACAGCTCACAGCAACCTCAAACTCTTGGACTTAAATTGAGTCTCTTGCCTTAGCCTCCCAACCAGCTGGGACTACAGGGGCCCGCCACAATGTCCGGCTATTTTTAGGTTACAGTTGTCATTGTTGTTTAGCTGACCTGGGCCAGGTTCGAACCCAGCAGCCTCAGTATATGTGGCTGGTGCCGTAACCACTGTGCTATGAGCGCTGAGCCTCCTGTAAGAATTATTATCTCACTACTTTCTATCACTCACTTACTCATTAAAAACATAAATAAGTCTATTACTTTAGCAAGATAGCTTACCTTGCTCTGCAAACCAGCCAGCATTAACACCCTCCAGTGACCCTTAACATGAGAGTTCCTTTCAGGCTCACAGTAGGGCTGGTTTGATAACACATGCTTTACTGGCTGCCTCTCCTTCCCTTCTCTCACCTTTCCATTTCCCTTAGTGTCATCTAGAATCACTTCCCAAATAAGTAATCTATACTCACATCCTTGTACAAGTTTCCCAGAAGGGGGAACATGCAATGTAGGAGGTACCTCTGTGTCCCTGTCAGAAGCACCCAGTGCTATCCAGGCCCATAGGAGCTGGTTAGGAAGGGGTACTTTTTAAGCCCAATGTAGGGGCTCTTGGAGTCCCTGAATACGCTCCTGCTCCACCTGCTCATTAGTGGGCTGGTGACACAGCCTTTCCTGGGGCCTGGACTCTGTGTCTCTTTTAGTCTTTTGTCCCCAGAGCCCTCAGGAAGAGGCCACAGTAGACATGGCAATTAGGGCAGAGGCTGGCAGTCAGCCTGGAGGCTGGGGGCACCCATTAAGGGGCCTCTCAATTGGCCTTAGGATTCTACAACCTTCTCATGAACAGCTTCTAGGTCTAGAATTTTTTTCCTGGGCCCTAGCTGGTTTATATTAGAAAGAGGTCTTCTGCAGTTGCTTCAGCAGGGTTGCTCCTCCCACAGATATTGGCTCTTCTTGATCTCATGCCCAGGTTACACCAACGGCTCACTGAGACTGTAAGGCCTCACCCCTGCTCACTGAGACTTATATATAAGGCTAGAATTCTGTACCCAGCTTCCCTCTGTGGCCTGAGAGAAGCAAGATTTATAGCATGCGCTAATAGCTACCTCACTCAGGAAATCTAAAAGATGGAGCTACATAAGCCTAGGAAGACAGCCTTGGGCAACAGAGGGAAGCCCAGGGCAGGACACTCACATGTATGTTCCTGATCTCCTGCTGGGTCAGCATCCCCCTGGTCTTCAGTGCCTTCCTTTGAGGCTTCTGTATAGAGATATAGGGTGGGTCATGTCCCAAAAGTGCTGATGGAGTTCATGGGCAGGTGAGGGCTTAGGGATCTGGCAGTTGGTGACATAGTGGGGAGGAATGCATACATACTGCCATGGTCTGGATATAATATCCTGCTTATCCGCCCCTTGAGAAGACCACTTTCCCACACTACAGCCCTATGAGCCAATGGGAAACAGGCTGCAGAGGACAACCCAGTGTTTTTGCAAATGGGCATAGTCTTGCCTCTTTGCAGATTCTTGTCCCTAAGACCCACCAATGACAAAAATGCAGATAAAGGGATAGCCCAAGGTCCCACAGTCAAGTACCATTTAGGAGCTTATTAGGTGAGGTAACCCATGTCTCAGTATAAGGACAGGTCCTACTAAACATTTGCAAAAGACCCAGGCTCCAGCCAAGTCTATTCCCAGAGTTCTAGGATGAGCTAAACTCCTAAGGCTGTGTGAGAGCCTTAGCACCCAAAGCTTGCAGAGAGCATGGCTCAGAGCAGACAACATACTATTTCTGCCTAGTGGTTGCCCTAAGTGACTTTCTCCCACTCCCAAAGTGTCCCTGAAAGTGCTGGCTGAGCCTGTTGAGAGGCAAACCATTGGGAAGGCGTCAGGGAGGCAGTAGAAGGGCTTCTCAGGGCCAGTAGAGGCTCTGAAGTATGCAAGTCACCATGGGTGCCAACTTTGGGCTTCCACAACCACCTGCTTAGCTGACTGCCGCAGCCAGTCCTTGATGCTGTCCTCCTTTAGGGAGCAGCCAATGAACACAAGGTAGCACTCCTGCTGCCCGCTGCTGTCTTGAGGTGTGATTCTGGAGTCAGGCGGTGGCGTGGGTCCCTCCAAAACCGGCATGATGCTCAGAGAGTTGGCCAGAGTATTGTGGCAGACCTCCATGGTCCTCTCAGAGTCTGCAAAGGGAACACGTTAGTCTCTAAGACGCTGCCCCTAAGGGAAAAGGCTATACCAAGACCATAACAATGCAGACAGCTGGGACAGATTCCCGAGAAAACACAGGAGGGAGAATGACAAGACTGGTGGCAACTGAGAAAGAATGGAGTAAGAGAGAAAGGGGCAAAAGAAATTTCCAGTTTGGTTGATTTGGGTGATCAGTGGATACTATTAACCCGGAAAGGAACAAAAGATGAAGATGCAGGGGGAGGAGCTTGACGCTGCACCTGTGGCATTTGAAAGACATCACTGGAGGTAGCTAGAGTCACCCTGTGGAAGATATGGGTGAGGAGAAGCAAAGAAAGCCCCCTTGGTAGAGGTGAGGGGTTCTCAGCAGAGGCCTGAGAGGCCATGGGAAGAGGACATGGTCTGTAGCACAACAGAGCTGCAGAAAGGTCCTATAGATGGGAACAGGAGTGGCAAGTCTAGGCAGTATGCTGAGGAGCTGGGGGCCAGGAGTGTCTGGAGACACAAGAAGGGGACAAGGGCCTCCCAAAAGGCAGGACGAGAAAAGGATCTAGAACAAAGGTTAACAGGTTAAAGGTTAAAGGTTAACAGTAGGTCTAAATGAAGAAAAGAAGGTGATGGGTTGGGGGAAAGCAAAGGCACCAAGACCTCTAAAGCAGGCAGGGGTTGTCTGCTGGAGCCAGAGGGCAGGGGGCTGGGTAAGCAGCCCAGCTTTAGATCTGACAACATAAATTAAACAAAAGTTATGGACTAAGGGCCTTGAGAGATTCTTTTATGGAGGTTTTGCCATTTAATCCTCCCATCTGAATCGTTATGGCCTCATACCTAAACCCCAATGGCTCCCCACTACAGACACTAATGGCTGCCTATCTAACTTCCCCTTCTCCTCCAATACCAAGCCCCACGTGGGTGATGGGTCTAGGAAGGCAAGGTAACTCACTCCTGGCCAATGAGAGAAGGTGGCTCAGAAAATGGGACTAGGAGCTTCAAAGAAGGGTAGCTGCACTGACAAAGACACTCACAGGAAGTGGGGGATGCGTGTCTGGCCCTGACACCCAGGCCTGCAGTACCACCTGGCAACCATGAGGGGCAGGAAACTTGGTACAAGCTAACATACCAAGAATGAAAGGATGAACAAAAAGATATATCATTTGTGGCTCGGCGCCTGTGGCTCAACGGGATAAGGCGCCAGCCATGTACACCTGAGCTGGCGGGTTCGAATCCAGCCCCCAGACCCGCCAAACAATAATGACGGCTGCAACAAAAAAATGGTCAGGCATTGTGGCAGGTGCCTGTAGTCCCAGCTACGTGGGAGGCAGATGCAGGAGACTCGCTTGAGCCCAGGAATTCGAGGTTGCTGTGAGCTGTGATGCCATGACAATCTACCCAGGGCGACAGCTCTGTCCCAAAAAAAAAAAAAAAAAAAAGATGTATCATTTGGGTTTTTGTTGGCCTTCCTTTGCTGCCAACCTGTTCACTTCTTGTCATATAGCTAACACCTGCTAGCTGAATTGGGGTTTTCTGTTGTACTAAATAACAATGCCCTAACAAACACAGTCCTTCCCTCCCTACCCCAGGTTCCAGCCATAGTACACCATTTTTGGTTCCTGAAATGTTCCTTTTTTAGTTCTGGACTATACTAAATGCTGTTTCTTTTCCCTGTAATAGTCTCCCCACCTTCCTGAATGTTGAACTGACCAGTTTCTACTTGTTTTGAGGATTTCCCTGACCCCCAGCCCAAGACAGACTATCAGGATGCAAGGGCTCCAGACGAACAGGCCTACTGGACATAAGGGAGAAGGCAAGTTGAAGACTTGGTCTTCTCCCTTTGGTCAGAAATGGATCTGGATCTGGAGAGCTCAGCATTGGGACAGCTCGTGGGGTACAAGTCTTTGGAATAAGAAAGCCAGGGAGCTGTGAGGAAAGGCCCCAGACTGGTCATCCAGGAGAAGAGGGCAGATCCTTCACCATGAAGCAGAACCTGGAGAAAGTGAGTCCTTGGGGGAGAGGGTGAAAGACAAGCCTGATAGTGTTAAGGTCCAGAGGAAGGGTTTTTGAGAGGGAGAGTCTGAGAGGCACCAGTGGTCTCAGAGCGCCAGCAGAGAATATGAACTCACACTGGGGGTTGCAAGCACTTCATGATGGAGGACAGGCGTCCTCAAACTTTTTAAACAGGGGGCCAATTCACTGTCCCTCAGACCATTGGAGGGCCGGACTATAGTTTAAAAAAAAACTATGAACAAATTCCTATAGACACTGCACATATCTTATTTTGAATTAAAAAAACAAAACGGGAACAAATACAATTCACACCGAAGCATGTGACCCACAGGCCATAGTTTGAGGACTCCTGATGTAGGACCTCCAAATGCAACCTCTCACTTACCTGAAAACTTGACTTTTCCCAGGATGTGGTAGATGTTTCCAGAGAAGGGACTTGACTTAATGGAAGATTGAATTGCTGGTGGAGAAAGAAGACAGGGCTGTCACACATCTGAGGGCAGAAGCCAAGTTCAGGGTAGCATAGCTGGGACTTCTAAACACTAGGGAGAGAAACTTTCTAGGGCCTAGAGTTCTTAAGTTCCATTCCCCACCCTTTGTTTCTCCATCCCAGGGATGAAAAAACTCTAAATGCATGGAGATTAAATTGTGTGTGTACACAGTTATCCATGATCAGAGGTAGGAAAACTACTGGTTCCTCAAATCCTCTGCTTGCTTTTGGTCCCAAATGGTGATGAAAAGAGACAGCACATGGACACTGAAATGGCACCAGGAAGCAGGCACAACTCTGGGGCAGTTTTTTTTTTTTTTTGAGACAAATCCACAAGCTGTCACCCTGGATAGAGTGCAGTGGCATCACAGCTCACAGCAACCTCCTATTCCTGGGCTCAAGCAAGTCTCCTGCCTCCACCTCCCAAGTAGCTGGGACTACAGGTGCCCACCACAACGCCCGGCTAATTTTTTGTTGCAGCTACCAGTGTTGTTTGGCGGGATTAGAACCCGCCAGCTCAGGTGTACGTGGCTGGCACCTTAGCCCGTTGAGCCAGAGGTGCCAAGCCGCTGGGGCAGTTTTTTACTAGCATCTGGGACATGTCCCAATCAAGGCTCACCTTTACACCTGGCCACAAACCGAGTCTTTTCCAAGGGACGGCCAAACCATACGCAGATCTGAACCATTAGTGGAAAGGCTGATCCAGAATCAAATTTACCTTCACACCTTAAAAGGTTTAAAAAATTGTAAGTATAAGTAATTTTGGCTTTGAATGTTATTATATACTATTTGGAATGAAATTAATTATCATTTACCCTATAATAATTGAATTCTCCCTTACTTACACGTCATTTTGCGTAGAAAACACTTGTGTATACATCTATTTCATCTTGAGACTGGGAAGCATGACTATTTAATTTGAGCAGGGGCTTTGTGAGGATGGAGAATGTTTTATCTCCTTAGACTTGCAGTTCCTTGAAGTCAAGGACCATATGTATTTCTGAAGCCTACTGGTGGCCACTTAAGGTTGGGGGTTCCTCCTGGGATAGTGGGGGCTCTTATTCAGGATTCCCTCCTACTCCCTTATGGCTCCAACTACATCCCACCATCTGGATTGTGTATATTCTCAACAGAGGGAATGAAAGGCTGGGGCACCTCTGCCCTATTTTTTCAGTTTAGCAGACATACTGCTGGCCTCAGATTCATTTAGAACAGTTACGTTCTTGACTTTCTTTAAAACTTTCTATTATGGACATTTCCAAACAAACATATGCAAAGGTAGAAGGATAGTATAATCAATCCCAAAGTAGCCATCACACAGCTCCCACAGGTACAGAATTGTCATTCTTTTTTTTCCTTTTGTTTTTTTTTTGAGACAGAGTCTCACTCTGTTACCCTGGGTAGAGTGCCATGGCATTGTAGCTCAAAGCAATTTCAAACTCTTGGGCTTAAGCAATCCTCTTGCCTCAGCCTTCCTAGTAGCTGCAACTAAAGGCACCTGCCTCAATACCTGATTAGTTTTTTTGTTTTTTTTTAAGAAACAGGGTCTCTCTTTTGCTCAGGCTGGTCTCAAACTTCTGAGCTCAAGCAATCCACCAGCCTCAGTCTCCCATAGTGCTGAGATTCTAGGTGTGAGCAACCATGCTCAGCCATTTCTTCTTTTCAATTATTTTCTTAAGATGAATCCCACAATTGCAATCACTCTAGGAAAAGGTATAGCCATCTCATGGGTAATAATCTACACCTCTTGCAGCAACAGATGGGTATACCAGTTTCATAAGACTTTCCCAGCAATGAATACTATAGAATGTAAAAGCTGTCAATCAAAACAAGGCACCATTTTGCTTTTCTGAATATTACTGACATCGACTTGTCCTTTTTTTCTTTCGAGACAAAGTTTTACTTTGTTGCCCTTGGTAGAGTGCTATGGTGTCATAGCTCACAGCAACCTCCAACTCTTGGGCTCACGCGATTCTCTTGCCTGAACTCCTGAGTAGCTGGGACTACAGGTGCCCACCGTAATGCCAGCTATTTATGGAGATGATCTCTCACTCTGGCTCAGGCTGGTCTTGAACATGTGAGCTCAGGCAATCCACCCACCTAGGCCTCCCAGAGTGCTAGGATTACAGGTGTTAGCCATGGTGCCCGGCTGAATTGTTTCCATAATTGCTATTTATTCTTGTTCTTTTTTTTTTTTTTTGTAGAGACAGAGTCTCATTTTATCCCCCTCGGTAGAGTGCCGTGGCGTCACACAGCTCACAGCAACCTCCAACTCCTGGGTTTAGGCAATTCTCTTGCCTCAGGCTCCCAAGTAGCTGGGACTACAGGCGCCCGCCACAATGCCCAGCTATTTTTCTGTTTTGCAGTTCAGCCGAGGCTGGGTTTGAACCCACCACCTTCGGTATATAGGGCTAGGGCCCTACTCCATGAGCCACAGGCGCCGCCCTATTTATTCTTGTTCTTAAAAAAAAAAAAAATTATGGCTCGGTGTCTGTGGCTCAAGTGGCTAAGGCACCAGCCACATATGCCTGAGAAGGTGGGTTCGAATCCAGCCTGGGCCCACCAAACTGCGACAGCTGCAACCAAAAATTAGCTGGGCCTGTGGCCGGCACTTATAGTCCTAGCTACTTGGGAAGCAGAGGCAGGAGAATTGTTTGAGACCAGGAATTGGAGGTTGCTGTGAGCAGAGATGCCACGTACTCTACCCAGGATACTGCTTGAGGCTATGTCTCAAAAAAAAAAAAATTATTTTGGGCTAGGCACAGTGGCTCATGCCTGTAAATCCTAGCACTCTGGGAGGCTGAGGCAGGTAGATTGCCTGAGTTCACAGGTCTGAGGCCAGCCTGAACAAGAGCAAGACCCCGTCTCTAAAAATAGCTGGGTATTGCAGTGGGTGCCTGTAGTCCCAGCTACTCAAGAAGCTGAGGCAAGAGAATCACTTGAGCCCAAGAGTTTGAGGTTGCTATAAACTATGATGCCATGGCATTCTACTGAGGGAAACAAAGTGAGACTCTATCTCAAAAGAGACAGACTCTCACTCTATTGCCCTGGGTAGAGTGCCGTGGTGTTATAGCTCACAGCAACCTCCTCAGCTCTTGGGCTTAGGAGATTCTCTTGCCTCAGCCTCCCGAGTAGCTGGGACTACACATGCTCACCACAACGTCTGGCTAATTTTTTGTTGTTGTTGCAGTTTGGCCTGGGCCGGGTTCGAACCCGCCATCCTCAGTATATAGGGCTGGCGCCCTACCCACTGAGCCACAGGTGCCGCCTCAGAAACATTATTTTAATTTACTTTAATATATATATATATATTTGAGACAGAGCCTCAAGCTGTCGCCCTGGGTAGAGTGCCGTGGCATCACAGCTCACAGCAACCTTTAATTCCTGGGCTCAAGCGAGTTTCTTGCCTTCACCTCCCAAGTAGAGCAGGGACTACAGGCGCCCACCACAATGTCCGGCCATTTTTTTTTTTTTTTTTTTTTGGTTGCAGCCGTCATTGTTGTTTGGCAGGCCCAGGCTGGATTCGAACCCGCCAGCTCAAGTGTATGTGGCTGGCGCTTTAGCCAGTTGAGCCACAGGTGCCAATCTAGAAGGAAGTTTCAAGAGACTTCTAGTAGAATGTCTTTAAGAAAGTGAAAGGGAACAAATTCTCTTCAGTCCTGTTTTGGGGATAGGGGCCCAGGGAGGTGGCAAAACCCAAGAGGAAAAGAAAACATGTCTCATGTGCCAAGGGGGTGTGGAGATCAGATGTGAAGGGGCTACTGGGAAAGTGATAATATGTGTCTCGGTGGTAACCTCTACCAGCCAGTGAGACAAGGGCACCTTTGAATTGAGTAAGGTTGTGAAATCTTTGCCTCCTCCCAAAGTGGGAAAGAGTAAAGACCAAAGTTAAATATTTTCCCAGCTGGTCCTAAAGGGGCTCAGACACAGACATTCAATTGATACAGAAAGCACGATGCAGCTCTACAGGCCCCAGTCTGGGCACTGAGAACTGTGTCCTCTGAGGACTCATTAGGAGAGGCATCTTGCCCATTCAGCTTACCGAGCTACATTCCCCAGAACTCCCTTCCCTCTATCAGATGAGTTAGGCTTGGCTGAAAGAGAAAAATGGTGTGCAGTTTGCAAGGGGGAGCAAGGCAGCAGCCATGATGCTCTGAAGGCCTCATGCCCGTTGTCACTGCCCTGCTGGTTCATCTTGTTGGTGTGGGGCAGCAGCTGGGCCCATCATGCCTCCAGCTCCTACTGGTGCTTCTCCCATACTTCCAGAATAAACAACTTGCACTCAAACCCTTATCTCAGGGCTGGCTTCTAAGAAAACCAACTTAAAACAGAGTCCATTGAATGGAACAATAGGCTGAATCTGATAAGGTTAGATTTAAAGATCTGCCCTAGGATTCAGAAACTATCTACCAGAGCAGTTGCAGGCCTTAGAGTGGGAGCAGCCATCTGGTTGCGCCTGTGGGGAAGTCCAGTAGGGTCCCAGGGGCCCTAGGTTTTCAGTCCTTTGATATCCTGCACAGCCATACTAGCAGAATCCGTGTTGGCGAGTAGAAGATGCTGCTAATGCAGATAAAGAGAAGCCACGAGCATGACCCAAATACATCGGAGCCCCCATTTCCTTCCTAAGGTTTACATCAGCGCTGCACCTTGGTCAAAACAAACACCAGCCTGACTCCAAACAGCCCTGAGAGTAATGAAGCCTGTGCTAAATCTCTCTCAGAGAGATCAGTTGAGGAAGTTACCTTATTGAATAGAGGGCAAGTTCTGTAGCCTCAAAGTTTCATCCTAAGACAATTGCTTAAACCTTTCTTCAATGCTCCCAAGCCTCTCTTTCTTTCTTTTCTTTTTCTTTTCTTTTTTTTTTTGTAGAGACAGAGTTTCACTTTATCACCCTTGGTAGAGTGCCGTGGCGTCACACAGCTCACAGCAACCTCCAACTCCTGGGCTTAGGCGATTCTCTTGCCTCAGCCTCGCGAGTAGCTGGGACTACAGACTATTTTTTTGTTGCAGTTTGGCTGGGGCCGGGTTTGAACCCTCCACCCTCGGTATTTGGGGCTGGCAACCTACCCACTGAGCCACAGACGCTGCCCCCAAGTCTCTCTTTCAACCACTATCTCCCACCATCCAGTCTGCACTGGTCCACAAACAGTAGGAGTCTCCACATCTCACAAGAGTTTCCTCAAGAAGTTGGGATTGGGGTCATTTTTGTCCCTGTCACATGGGAAAATTACTTATTTAAATTAACTGGTCATAAATTGAGGCTCCACCACACCCTCTCACCAGAGTCAGACCTCCTCTCAGAGATAATTAGTGTAGAATAATCATGCAATGCAATTACTGCCAACTTCCTGCTGGATGCCAGGCCCCTATTCAGATGGTTATTTTAGGAAGGGTTGCTAATGACCTCCAAGCCCATTAGTAGCATTCTTTAGGTTGACCTCCCATGCGGACACCTATGAGGTGACTGCCCCCGGCAAGATGGGAACTTCTCTCTCTGCCCCAGCACAGTCTTGCTCATGTTCTTAAGTAGCATCTACTATTATTATCTAGATTTAAAATCTAGGCTAGTAAAAAGGCCTTCAGAAATTGGCCGACCTCCCAGTTCTTTCCCATCTCATTCTTTTTGGCACTGATGCATGGGTAAAGGTTTGTAAGGTTGACACATTGCCAAAATGCCATTGTCTCTGTTAATGGAAGAGAGGAAGGAGGGAAGAAAACCTAAGACAGGCTCTGTCTGCACAGAACACACATTGTCATCCTCACAGGGGCCTCACTTGCTTCCCAGGGCAGGTCACCTCTGGAGAGGAGAACAGGGCCCCTGGTTGTGGTGACAGTTGCATCACAAAGAGAAGCCACTGTCCACGAAGACTGAGCAAATTCCCTGAGACACCCAGACAGACAAAAGAATTCAGAGATGGCAGGTCCCTTCTGCTTCTGTCCCTCCCACCCAGAAAACCATGGCCAACAAGCCATCAGAAAGACTTTTTTTTTTTTTTTTTTTTTTTTTTTTTTGGCAGAGTCTCACTCTGTTGTTAAGGCTAGTGTGGTTTTGGGTCAGCCTAGCTCACAGCAACTTCAGACTCTTGGGCTCAAGGGATCCTCCTGCCTCAGCTTCCCGAGTGGCTGGGACTATAAGTGTCCACCACAACATCCAGCTAATTTTTTCTCAAAAGTAGAGATGGGGTCTCACTCTTGCACAGGCTGGTCTTAAACTCCTGAGCTCCGGTGATCCTCCATCCTCAGCCTTCCAGAGTGCTAGGATAGGTGCAAGCCACCGACTTAGCCTGTTCTACTCTTTTGGATAAGGTTGTCTCTGGTTTGAGTCTATTATGAACAATGCCAACAAGAATATTCTGGCGCAGAAATCCTGGTACACATTTGCAAGAGCTTTTCTAAAGTGATGACTTCCCTACAATCTGAGTTTTGTGCATTCTCCTTTCTCAAAGCTAGCTCTCCAAAAAGATTTATAAATTCGCTCATGCTAAGATATAAATGCTAAGAAGGATTAAGACATATCCTCTCCCATATAAGCGTGAGGTGAGATCAAAGTAATTTTTTTAGTGGGGATAGAGTCTCAAATCCTTATGGCTAGGCATCCTGGATTGAGAGCCATGATGTCATAGCAGCCTCAAACTCTTAGGCTCAAGTGATGCTCCTGACTAGCTGGGACTATGGGCACCCACCACAATGCCTCTCCAATTTTTGTGTGTGTTTTTTAATTTTCAGGGGGGGGGTTGTATTTTTTTTTTTAGTAGAGATAGGGTCTTATTCTTACTCAACTGGTCTCCAGCTCCTGAGCTCATGCAATCTGCCATCTCTGCCTCAAAGAGTGCTAGGATTACAAGAATGACCCACCTCATCCGGCCAAATGTATAAATTTCTAATTGCAGAATTGCAGTATCAGGAGATTGGTGGAGAGCAATCCGTTAGAGTTGGCCCTGGAAAAAAGCATCACATGGTCGTAACACTATGAACGAAGAAAACTAAAAACAAACAAAATGACATGAACAACAACCAAAGCAGGCAAGGTGTTATATGCTATTTGAAAGGTCGAAACCAGGCACAAGAAGTGAAGCCCATTCTCCAAGGACTACTTGGCAATTAATGGCCAAATGGTGGAGTGGTCATTAAGGAATCCTTATGGTCAGGCACCTGAACATGACCCTCAGCTCTACCAGTTAGATATGTCGCCTTCTCCCAGCCTCTGCTGCTGTTCTGTAAAACCCATATGATGATAGTATTTACCTCATCAGGTTGTTTTTAAAATAAAGTAATGACTGAATCATATTTCACACAGGGCTTGCATTTAGTAAGGATCCAAGGTGTATTAGGATTTGGGGCATATTTTATTATTTAAAGCTCAGTGCAGGCACTTTCTGGGAGTCGGATAAGTCAAGACCTGAGTAGGGCTTACTGATGTTGGAGATCTTGATAGGGTTAACATGTAAATAGGAGAGAAGAGGGAAAAAAAGAGGAATGAAAGCTGCACATCCCTTGAGCACAAGGGAAGTGCATTATTTCCAGAGACAGATGAGTGCTCACCAGAGGGGGTGTGTGGAGGGTCTGGGGCCAGAAAGGAGTATAGATGGACTGCTGACCTGAGTCAGTCCCAGCTTCTCACTGGGTCAGGACAGAGAAGGCAGGTGTAGTCAAAACCTGAACGCAAGGTGCAGGGCAAGAAGTAGGTCAGACAGCAGCAAAGACGCGCGGCCCCACACTGTTGGGGTAATAGCCCTGTGGGCACCTCGGCCTCTGGCTTCTGACCCAGCTGTGGCCGCAGCTCCTGTGCATCTGATGACTTCCCATCTCAAGCATTAGTACGTTTTTGCCTGAGGATTTTCTCCTCAGCTCGGAAGGTTTCTCAGTCCACTTGCAGATATAGCCACAGCAGAAAAGTGGGGGAGTGGTTGGGTGGTGGGAGATTGCCAAAGAAGGGTAAAGTTTGCTGGATAAATGTCCCAATCTCCTATACATCAGCAGGACAATTCTGGATGATTCCTACATAGTTCTTCAGAAAGGTCTCCCAGGAGATTGAGCCGAGTTTCCACAGTGACAATGTGGCTCAGTAATGCACCTGTCACGGGCTTCCCCTCTTTCCTCTCTTCCCCTTCTTCACAGTCTTCCCAGGATATCCTCGCAAGTAACTGTCACCCAAGACCTTGTCTCAGGCTGTGCATTAGAAGTAATCCAAATCTAAGCTGTATTATTATTACCTAACACAAATCTGGAAGCTGAGATTCCAAAACAAACACAAAAACCCCTAACTTAAGCCGAATGTTGACGAAAATACATGGTCAAAGTAGAAATTTGAAATGTTCTTTGTCAGCAGAAAGTTTCAAGAATTAATATCCCCCAAATTATAGGAAAAGCTAGATGTGCTCAGATAAACCAAACAAATGTGGATAGGCATATGAACACAAGAAAACAAACTACAAGGGTATTGAAAGAAAATGTAAGCAACCTTGGAAATATATCCCAGAGAAATTGTCACACGGGCCCATACATGAGGTTTCATTGCAGGGCTGTTTGTGGTAATGGGAGTTGGAGGCTCTGGGCACTTAGCAGAGGAGGATGAGATGAATGTCATAAGCAAGAAACTAAACACACCACAGTGATGGGGATAGGCTGTATATAGAACAGTGTTGAGAGAAGACAGAAACAGAATAAGGTCTCTGGTAAGATAGCATTTACAGGCTCGGTGCCTGTGGCTCAACGGGCTAAGGCGCCAGCCACGTACACCTGAGCTGGCGGGTTCGAATCCAGCCCCCGGACCCGCCAAACAACAATGACAGCTGCAACCAAAAAATGGCCGGGCGTTGTGGCGGGCGCCTGTAGTCCCAGCTGCTTGGGAGGCGGA
>CAUYON010016746.1:0-44559 GCA_963573935.1 Arctocebus calabarensis
GATTAAAAGTCCATGACTACCCTCTTCTAGCTTGAAAGGTTTCAGCAGAGAGATCTGCAGTCATTCTAATATTCTTCCCCTTGTAGGTTATGGTTTTCTTATGTCTGGCTGCTTTCAGAATTTTCTCCTTTATATTAACTTCAGTGAAGTTAATTATGATGTGTCTGGGAGTTGTCTTAATTGAGATGAGTCATGCTGGGGTTCTGAAACTGTCTGCTCCCTGAATTTTAGTATCTCTTGACATGTCTGCAAAGTTCTCTTTCATAATCTCATGAAGAAGAGCCCCTGTGCCTTGCAAAGCAAAGTTGTCACCTTCAGGGATCCTTACAAGGCAAATATTGGTTTTCTTCTAATTATCCCAGAGCTCTCTGAGAGAATGATCCATTTTTGCTCTTCATTTCTCTTTCTTTTTGAGAGTTTGGGAGCATTCAAAAGTTTTGTCTTCGATGTCAGAAATCCTTTCTTCTGCTTGCTCTGTTCTGTTACTGAGGAATTCTACTGTATGTCTCAGATCTTTGAGGGCTGCAAATTCTTGTCTCAATGTGTCAAAATCTTTGATAACTTTGTCTTTGAATTCGTTGAATTCTTGAGGCAACTTTTGAAATGCTCCTTGAATTTCTAATTCCAACTTTACTCTATTCTATTAATCTTATTTGCAATCACCAAATTCTGATTTTGATTTCTGACATCTCAGCCATCTGTGTATGAATGGGATCTTCAGTTGTGTCTACCAAATTGTTCCTTGGGGGGGGGGTTGACCTACTCTGGTTATTCATGTTACCGGAGTTTTTCACTGATTCCACCCTATGATTATTTTACACCATTTGGCTTTTCCCCTAGAGCTTTGCCAAGGAACCGTACAGTGCTACAGCCTGAGAAACTGGAGACCTTCTTAGTGTGGTGAGGCTAAATGGCTCTGTCTTGTTTTCAGCTGGTCTCTGTCCTACCCTAGTGAAACACTTACTCTAGGTTGAAGTCTCAACTGTGGAGAAATAATAGTAATTAAGTCACCCTGACCCCCACAGGCAACAATTGGAAAAGGAAAATCAAACCTTCCCACAACCACACACCCAGGGTATCACTTTGGATAGTCCTTAGGTGATTGGCCCAGTTCAACAGGTCCAAATCAATTCTCACAGTCAGCACTGGTCTCAGGTGGGAGACTTCGAAAGGTCTTCGGCAACTAGATAGCAGGGGTCTTCTGGCAGCTCAAGTATGACTCACTCCAGTGCTCTGTGAGGTCAGAAGGACCCACCCAGCAAATAAATTAGTCTTGCAAGGTTGATGCCTCCTTCCCTACCTTGCACCTTTGTCACACCCAGTCACTGGTAACCCCGCAGGGCTGTGACCCAGTTCCCTCCAATGAGCAGATGCTCCAGGGGTTTGCGCCTGCCTGAGTCATAAGGAGATCTGTCTCCTCAGCCAGGCCGCCACTCTCTGCCACTATCCAGCAGGGGGAGGTGAGGCCTGACAACGTTGGTGCTTAATGGAGGCTAGGGCGATTCACTCAGTTCCAGCCCCACCCCTGATAGATGTTGCTGACAGAACAGAACAACTTCGCAGAATTTGTTTCTGTCCTGGCTACATTCCCCTGCAGATCAGACTCTGTTTTAGTTCCCAGAAACTGTGACTTAGCCCTGCTCTGTGCTGCTGCCAGGTCTCAGCTGCAGTCTGTGTTGGGGTGGGCAAGATTAGAGCTTAAACTCAGCTGTCAGTTCCAGCCTCTGCTTGCCCGCCTTTGACTCAGCTAGGATCCCCTGAGGGCCGGGTGCATCTGAGGCATAGTAAGGCAGTCCTTTGGGTCAGCTCCACCCTGGGAGTCAGTTGTCTTTGTGCGCATATTCTAGTCCCCACACTCTGCCCAGGCTGGTACCGCCTCAGGCATACTCTTTATTCCCAGGGCCTGCATTTCCATCCCAGATCTGTTCCGCCAGTGGCTGCCACCAGAGAAGATGCCCAGCTTCCTCTGGTTGCCCAGAGAGATAGGGACTGTCCTTCCAAAATATCCCCAGGAGTGTGAGCCCTATTGTTACCGCCACTATGGCTGCTGCTCTGTGCCTCAGGGCACCGCCTCTCCTGTATGGTTCCCTCTCAGTTGACTGTCTTCTCCTTACTCCAGTGCCGCAGAATCAGCATAGAGTAGCAACAACCCATGCCCTGTCCACACTTCTTGTGAAAATGGCCAAGAATCTGGACTCCATGGGGGACAGGCTTCCAGACCTCGGGATGAGAGCACAGAGGGGAGTGCTGGGAGTTCAGATTTGCAAGTAGAGAATATATACAGTCTTTACAGTTTTATGCCTGGCAGGACAGTGCCATGGCACCTTAGTAGGGGAAGGAGGTCTGGTTTTTAGAGGGTCTCTCCCATGGGAAAAAATGGGAGGATATTTGAACTCTGCTCGCTTGTTTGTATGGAGTATACTGCGAGCCGTTCTTATGGGGGAGGGGACTCCCATCCACTTGGTGATGGATTTTGTACCTTTTGTTTGTATCCTTGGGGGTCGCAGCTTGCCTCAGCAGGGTTGATGTGTGTTCGTCAACCTTCTCTCTTGGCTCAGCTCCAAACCATCAGCTTTCTTGCTGAACTTCTGTCCTTTAACTCTCCTTCTGTATGGGAGCCTCTGTGGAAAGCTGGCTCTAGTCAGCCCTCTTGCCTCTACCCCAAATATAATCTTTTTGGAAGGAAGTATGGAGAAACCTCAAAGAACTCAAGCTCGACCTCCCATTTGATCCTGTACCCAGAAGGAAAAAAAATCCTTTTATCATAAAGATTCTTGCACTAGACAATTTATTTCAGCTCAATTTACAATTGTCAAAGTGTGGAAACAGCCTAAATGCCCACCAACCCAGTAATGGATTAACAAGAGGTGGTATATGTACACCATGGAGTACTATTCAGCCATTAAAAAGATGGAGACTTTACATCCTTAGTATTAACCTGGATGGAAGTAGGACTCATTATTCTTAGTAAAACATCATAAGAATGGAGAAACATAAATCCTATGTACTCAATTTTGATATGAAGACAATAATGACCTAGTATGTGGTGGGAGTGGGGGACAGGCAGAGCAGAGAGAGAGAAGGAGGGAGTAGGGTGGGAGAAGAAAGAGTAGAGAGAGGAAAGGGTGGACGAAGGTGGGAGTCTCAGTGTGTGATACACCTTTTGGGGGCAAGACAAAAGTATAAGAGGGACTTTACCTAACAAATGCAATCAGTGTAACCTGGTTTCTTATACCCTCAATGAATCCTCAACAATTAAAAAAAAATAGTTGTTTTTAGTATATTCAAAAAAGTTGCATAGCCATCATCTCCAATTCCAATAAATTTTCATCACTCCAGAAAGGAACCTCATACCCATTAGGAGTTACTCCCCATCCCCCCAGTTCCTGGCAACCTCTTATCTATTGTCTGTCTCTATGGATTTACCTATTCTGGATATTTCGTATGCAGATCACATTGTGTGGTCTTTAATGTCTGGCTTCTTTTGCTTGGTATAATGTTTTCAAGGTTCATCCACATTGTACCATGTATCAGCACTTCCTTCTTCATAATGGCTGGATATCCATACATAATTCTATTGTATGGATATTCCACATTTTGTCTTTCTGTTCATTCATTATTGGACATTTTTGTTGATTCCTTTTTTTGCTCTTATAAATAATGTTGTATGAACATTCATGTATGAGTTATTTGTGTGAATCTATGTGTTCAATATTCTTAGGTGTATACCTAGGAGTGGGATTGTTGGGTCATAAGGTAACTCTAGGTTCAACTTTTGGAAAAAGTGCTAGATGGTTTCCAAAGTAGCTGCACCATTTTATATTCCCACCAGCTCTGTATGAGGCTTCCAGTTTCTCTATTGCCTCAATAACACTTGTTTTTTCTTATTCTAGCTATTCCTAGTGGGTGTGAAACCTTCTCTAGCTATTCTAGCTATTCCTAGTGGGTATGAAACCTCCTTCTGAGGTTTTGATTTGCATTTCCCTAATAATTAATGATCCTGAGCATCTTTTCAAGTGCTTATTGGCCATTTGTATATCTTCTTCAAAGTAATGTCTATTCAGATGTTTTGCCCGTTTTTAATTGGGTTGTTCATCTTCTCATTGTTGAGTTGTAAAAGTTCTTTATATATTCTAGATGCAAACACTTTGTCAGATAAGTAATTTGCAAATATTGTTTCCCCTTCTATGGGTTGTCTGGGCCTTGCTTCTTTCACTACTTTGTGAAACTTATTAGAAAGATATGATTATTCTTGCAGAGTTTTTAGGGAAACTGCCTTTCATTTTTACTTATAGTCACTCTCTGCTTTGGCACCTGACATGAAACTGGGCTGGGGACACATTCAAAGGCAGACACCATGTTGGTTCAGGCTCTAAACTTGACTCTTGAACTTGAATCCCAGTTCTGTCCCTTCGAAGCCTAGGTTTCCCCACATATACTATGGAAATATTAATGCCAACCTCTTTGCATTATCTTAAAAATTAAGTAAGATGATACTGGGCACCTTTACACTTATTATCTCATTTAAGCCTTGCAACCAATCTGTGGTATAGATACTATTATCTTCATTTTACAAAGGAGGAAAATAGTTCCATGGTCTTCACTACAAGGCCTTATTTCTTCCCCGCCCCAATGGCAGGTTTTTATTTGTGGGGGCACAAATAACTCCCCCCAAACAAACAAAAAAACATTTTAAATAAAATTTACAGTGACTATAACCAGCAACTATCTGTATGTGCGATTAAATACTGTGTCTGTTACTGTGGCACAAATCTCAAACAAACAATATACAGGTGTTCTGGAAGTAGGGGGAAGTCCCAACAAGGCCTTATGTTCCTTTGTTCAGTCACTACCAAATTAAAGATCCATATATCTATCTTATGACATTGTCTATAATAAAATGAGACATACTACAATTCACATACATTTACATTTGTGTAAAATATTGGCAACTATGGTGGGGGGGGGTCCATGAAGAAAAAATTATCAGTAGCTCTGATTATGAAATACAGGGCAAATAGGCTATCAGTTTCTCCCTACCACAGGGTTCTGTCTTATTTCCTTCATAGCACTTCTGCCTGCTTGAAATTTCAATTTTTAATGAGTTGTGTGAGTGCTAATTGTATGGCTCTTTCAACTCTTTGAGGGCAAAGACTTGGTCTGTCTGACTGATATCTGGCTGGTAGCCCCAGCACAGTAGTGGCTGAATAAGTTTGTAATGAATGAAGGGAAACTGATTTAGGGTTTGGAAAATGTCAGATCATACCTACACCTACCCTTCTTCTTCTATTTTTTTTTATAGCTCACAGCAACCTCAAACTCTTGGGCTCAAATGATTCTCTTGCCTCAGCCTCCCAAATAGCTATGACTATAGGTGCCCACCACAACACCCAGCTATTTTTTAGAGATGGGGTCTCTCTCTTGCTCAGGCTGATCTTGAACTGGTGAGCTCAGGAAATCTGCCCACCTCAGCCTCCCAGAGTGCTGAGATTACAGGTGTGAGCCCCTACACCAGGCCTACACCTACCTTTCTTATAAGCTGACAATAAACAATAGTTTCCATTTAATAAATATTAGCAATGTGCCAAGCACTGGGCTAAGATCTTTCAGTTTAGTCATTCATTCAATCTGCCTGGAAATTCCAGGAAGTGGGTACTTCTTTCATCATCACCCCCATGTACAGAAGCAGAAACTAAGGCATGGAAAAATTGGGTAACTTGCTCAAGATTCTACAAGTAGATAGTAGAACTGGAATGGAATCCAGGCAGACTGACTCAGAGCCCACACACTCAATCACCATGGTGCAGTGCCTTCCAGGATTAAGGAAACAAAATCTTTTTGTTGTTGTTGTTTGAGACAGAGTCTCACTTTGTTGCCCTCAGTAGAGTACAGTGGCATCACAGCTCATGGCAACCTCAAACTCTTGGGCTTAAGTGATTCTCTTGCCTTAGCCTACCAAGTAGCTGGGACAACAGGCACCCGCCACAAAGCCTGGCTATTTGCTGTTGTTGTTGTCGTTGATGTTGTCATTGTTGTTTAGCAGGCCTGAGTCAGATTCAAACCCGCCCAGCCCCAGTGTATGTGGCCGGTTCCCTAACCACTGAGCATGGACACTAAGCTGGGGGAAAAAAATCTTCATCTCCAAGACCAGTGTTAGGTTATGGTCCCCAAACATCAGTCTCATGAAATATTCTCCACTTTATAAAACAATCGGAGGAATAACTATAGTTTTTGTCTTTGAGGAACCTAAGACCCTAAGGAAGTCCTGTCCATAAGACTCTCACACGAAATCAAGCGAAAGCTATAAGATTAATCTAACCTCAGATCTGTAGACAGACTGATTTTGAGTATTGTAGAAAATTTAAGAAAAAAAATCAGGCTAGGTGTGATGGCACACGCTTCTAATCCTAGCACTTTGGGAGGCCAAGACTGGATGATCACTTGAGGCCAGAGGTTTGAGACCAGCCTGGAAAACATACTGAAACCCTTTCTCTGAAAAAAAAAAAAAAAAAAAACTCTTTAATTAGCTGGATGTGATGGCACACACCTGTAGTCTCAGTTGCTCAGGAGGCTGAAGTAGGAGGATCACTTAAGCCCAGGATGTTGAGGTTACTGTGAGCTATGATTACAACACTGCACTCCAGCCTGGGTGACAGAGCAACACCCTGTTTTAGGGAAAAAAAAAAAAAAAAAAAGCTCAAATAACTAACAGAATTAATCACTTTAGGATCACAGAATTAGAGCTTTATCTGATTGGTCAACCGTGCATCCTTTTTACACCCCAGCCACCAAACTTGTGAGATGGCTATTTCCACACAAAGCATTGGAAAAGGAAACCTGGCTGTATGAATTTTTTTATTGGAAATATTTATTAAGGGAGTTCTAAGTATCAGACCCTCCACTAGACACAGGCAATAGAGTGGTGAGTAACTTGAGACATGGTCTATGGCTTCATGTAGCTCCCAGTGGGGTGGCAAAGACTAACACTTGAAAGTTAATGAGCAATTGTATAAAGTAACTATGACTCAAGTCAAAAGCTATGAAGGAAACAAACCAGGGTCTCAGTCAGATCCTATTGATTACGGTCAGGGGGCCACTTAAAATGTGTGGACCTGAGAAAGTTGTCCTGAGGAAGCTGACCTGTAAGCCTAGACCAGAAGATTGAGCAGGCTCTGGCCATATGGGACAGACAGGGAAGCAGACGAAATGACCCGGACAAAGAGAGTGAACTGGAAGAGGGGGATGGTGAGCAAGGAGGCAGGCAGGAGCCATCCCTGCAGGGTTAGGAAGGGCAGCATGAAAAGTGTGAGTCTCTCCAAGGGCCATAGGAAGAGAAAGAAGGATTTACAGCTGAGGCCACACAGGGTTGCTATCCCATCCACTTACATAAGTGATGAGTTCTCTCTTCTCACTGAGATGTCATTGGCATGTCATTGGCCTCTCAGGCTTCAGTCTGTCACCTGTCTCAGTTAACAGCAATGTACCTTCTAGGCCATACCAAAGAAGAAGGTGATATAATGGCAAAACTCTTAGTTTTTATTGAGTTCTTTTTTTCTTAACACTAGACATGATCATAAAGGAAACAATTGTCCAAGGGGAATGTGAAACATACAAAATTTTATTTAATAGTTTTGTTGTCATCTTTATCAATCAGTATGACATAATAATAATAATAATATCAATAATAGCTAGTGATTATTGACTATTTCCCAGGCACTGTTCTAAGCATTTTACATGTATTAACTCATTTCATGCAGAATGGCCAGAAGGCTAAAATAAAAAATAACTGACATTGTCTCTATTATGTGTTTGGGGACTAATCTGCATCAGGGTTGGGAACCCCAATAGGATTTGATCTCCCATCTATCTACTCTGGCAGCAGCCCCGTGGGTGATGTTGTCTCATCTGGGTGTCATGTGGGATATAGTGGGAGTTCTGCTCTAAAGACCAGAGGGAAAGGGTGAAACACTTTCCGTGTTTTCCTGGCTTTGTGAAGTGTCACAATTCCTATACCATGGGACCCATTATATCCAATGCCAGTTATCAAAGTTTCTGGGGTCATTCTGGTCTCTTCTTCTTTAAGGTGTGGCTGCCAGGAGCTGTCCACTGCATGGCCTCACAACTGTCTCACTGCTCCCTGCTGCCGCCTTTTTGAAGTTCAGCATAGAAACAGTCACCCTCACTTTTGGCTCCTGACCAACTTTCCTTCCATGGGTATTTAGGTATCGTGTATCCATCCAAGGAAGGGATGTATAAATAAGTTTGAAATAACTAGATGTGGTGACCATGACATCATTAGGATTTACTACAGGAGAGAGAAACTTGCCAACTTCTCTATCAAGGCCTGACCTTCACTGGCTTAGGGGACCTCACTAAGACCTGACCACTCTCATTAGGTTTTATAATGACTGTCACATTTTGCCAATATGAGCCTCTGTCCAGAGGAAAAAAGGCAATGTAGGGGACTTGAGTGCACTGAATAGACTCTTGAGTGTGTAAAATGTGTGACAAGAACACATTTGTTGTGTATTCATATGAAGGTTCAGAAGGGGAAAAATAAATTGATAATACATAGTATTTAGTGAGAATGTGAGGAAAAGGTCATCTAAAAACCATTAGTGGGCAGGGCCCATAGCTCAGTGGTAGAGCGCCGGCCACATGCACCAAGGCTAGCAGGTTCGAACCTGGCCAGGGCCAACTAAAACAATAATGACAACTGCAACATGGAAAAAAAAAGAAAAAGCCAGGCATGTGGTGGGTACCTGTAGTCCCAGCTACTTGGGAGATTGAGGCAAGAGAATTGCTTAAGCCCCAAAACTTGAGGTTGTTGTGAGCTGTGACTCCACATTACTCTACCCCAGGCAACAGCTTCAGACTCTGTCTCAAAAATAAATAAATAAAATAAAAACCATTAGTGGGAGTGTAGATTTGTGTAAACTTTTTGGAGGGCAATTTGACTCTCTTTTTCCTAATGTAAATCCATGTATCCTTTGACTCAGCAACCTCAATTCTAAGAATCTTTCCTCTTTGGAGGCTTAAATGTAGGCTAAAATATATGATTAAGAATGCCCACTGCAGTATATCATGTAATCGCAACAAACTTTAAATACCTAAAATATCTATAGGTGAGGTGTAACCATTTAAATGGATCATTTAAAGCCAATTAAAAAGAATGAGACAACAATACTGGCAACATTTCTGTAAGAATGAAACTATTTGAAAATTAAAAGTTATACCTATAATCCCAGCACTTTGAGAAGCTGAGGTAGGAGGACTGCTTGAGCCTAGGAGTTTAAGACCAACTTGGGCAACATAGCAAGAACCCATCTCCACAAAAAAATTAATGATTAACCAGGAGAATCACTTGAATCCTGGAGTTTAAAACTACAGCTGTTTATGACCGTACTTCTGTACTCAAGCTTGGGTGGAACAGAGTGGGACCCTGTTTTTAAAAGAAGAAGAAAGAAAGATAAAAGAAAGGAAAGGCGGGAGGAAAAGAGGGAGGAAAAAGAAGGGGAAAAAGAAAAGAAAAAGTTATAAAGCAAAGATTGTGCTAAAACAAATTAAGATGTTCCCCCCAAATACAAGGATGATACAGCATTAAAAGTCTGTCAACATAGGGCCGGCCTGGTGGCTCATGCCTGTAATCCCAGCTCTCTGGGAGGCAGAGGCAGGTGCATTGCTTGAGCTCAGGAGTTCAAGACCAGCCTGAGCAAGACCGAGATTCCCTTCTCTAAAAATAGATGAGCATTGTGGTGGGGACCTATAGTCCCAACTACTCAGGAGGCTGAGGCAAGAGGATCGCTTGAGCCCAAGAGTTTGAGGTTGCTGTGAGACATGATGCCATAGCACTCTACCCAGGTGACAAAGTCATCATATATTTTTGCCTACATTTGAGCCTCCCATGAGGAAAGATTCATATAAATGAGGTTGCTCGGCTCGGCACCTGTGGCTCAACGGGCTAAGGAGCCAGCCACGTACACCTGAGCTGGCGGGTTCGAATCCCGCCCGGGCCCACCAAACAACAATGATGGCTGCAACCCCAAAAATGGCCAGGCGTTGTGGCAGACACCTGTAGTCCCAGCTACTTGGGAGACAGAGGCAGGAGATTCGCTTGAGCCCAGGAATTGGAGGTTGCTGTGAGCTGTGATGCCATTGCACTCTATCCAGGGTGACAGCTTGAGGCTCTGTCTCAAAAAAAAAAAAAAGAAATGAGGTTGCTGAGTCAAAGGATACATGGATTCACAAAAAAAAAAAAGTCTGTCAACATAACTCATTATTTTAAAATCATGAATAGAAAAAGAAAACAGGAATAAGACAGACCTAGAAGCACTAGGTTGGAAAGTTGCCCACCCAATACTAAGCGAAGAAAAAGCAAGTTGCAGAACAAGTGTAGTGTGATACTGTCATATTTTTAGAACCAGAGAAAAGAGAACATTAAGAAAAACTCCATGTCTATGTATCTCTGTGTGTGTGTGTGTGTGTGTGTGTAATCATTTTACCAAAATAGCTATGAGACTGTGGGCAAACTGCTTTAACATCTCTGTGCCTCAGGTTTCCCATTGGCAAAATGGAAACCATGGAGCATGTACCTCAAAGGATTATTATGAGGACTAATAATATAATCCTTGAAAACCATTAACACAGAGCCTTGCATATACTAAATGCTTGATAGAGGTTATCTGTTATTTATTTTGTCCAAGAAAGACTTGGGGGCCAAAACATTTAGAAAAGGAAAAGTTTTACCTAAAAAGAAATACACAAGGAGGTCCAACATCAAAATGACCTAGCCAAATGGTCACATACTCTTAAATACAAATATCTAAAAGAAAGAAATGTAAAGTTGACAAGGTCACTATCAAGCTTTGTATTAGTCTGTTTATGGTGTAAAACAAACACACCAGTATCTTTCTCAGATACTATGATATCAACAAGGGAAGCAACCTATGTTTAAATGTGAGCATTGCAAAAGGCAGGGATGAAGTTGTCTTTGCCAAGATTGATAGGGAAAATGGAGGTTTTAATATTTGAGGGAAGAGGACTAGACAGACTGATTCTGTTATTCTTGGTTTATCTGAGGATGAAAATTGCTGTTTCTTTCTACTGGTGGTGATACATGATGCCCTTAGTCATAATGGAAGCAGGAGAAAGAGTCAGTTTTCTTTTAATGTTATTTGTGGAGGAAAAAAATGTAGAAGCAAATGCACGAAACTGCTAACAAGGGTTATCTCTGGGAAATGAGATTAGGGAATAGCTTTACTATTTATTAATACTTTACTGTTTACTGTAGCATTTGTATGTAGTTTCTGTAGCATTTGCATACCTTATTTACATGGTCACAGATCGCATTAGTAATTTTTAAAAAGAACAAATCAGATTATATAAATTTTGAATATCTAAAGCTGTCTCATTTCTTTCTAGTTCTTCCACACCAGATGGATAGTTTGCATTCTGAGCTCTTCAGAAATGCATTTTCTCTAAAATCCATTTCCACCACTTCAGTCTGTCTCATCTGCCAGGAGAAACTTCACATAAAATTGCAATTAGAAGAAGAAAAGAATTATGGCTGGGATGTTGGGAAGGAGGGAAAGAATTCCTTTCTCTTCATGGTTAGCCCTCTACCCTTAAGCATGAGACCTCCAGCCACTGAGTCCTTCAGAATGAAACCTGAGAATTTGAAAGTCTCCCACTTTCATCCTCCCCCCATCTTCTTACATTTTCCCAGCAGATTGACTCATGAGCAGCACATTTTCCAAATACCAGAGGAGAAAGTGGATTCAGAAGAGGAGTCACAGGAGAGAAGAGTCCACTTGATACCTAAAGATACTTTTCACTTTCCTTCCTTCCTTCCTTCCTTCCTTCCTTCCTTCCTTCCTTCCTTCCTTCCTTCCTTCCTTCCTTCCTTCCTTCTTTCCTTCCTTCCTTCCCGTCTCTCTCTCTTTTTGAAACAGAGTCTCACTTTGTTCACCTCAGTAGAGTGCTATGGCATCATAACTCACAGCATAACTGTGAGTTATGCATAATTTAAACTCTTGGGCTTAAGCAATCCTCTTTCCTCAGCCACCCAAATAGCTGGGACTACAGGCACCTGCCACAACACCCGGCTATTATTTTAGAAGGGTCTCTGTCTTCCTCAGGCTGGTCTTGAACTCCTGAGCTCAAGCAATTCATCTGCCTCAACCTCCCAGAGTGCTGGGATTACAGCTGTGAGCCATTGCACCCAGCCCCTTCACTTGTTTATCAGGCCAACTGCAGCCCCATTTCTGGACTCACTCAAGGTGTCCCTTACAAGCCACAGAAAGGTGGTGTTTTGCAGAGAAGAGGGTCACATGTAAGATGTGGGGCTGACAGCAGAGGATGACAGTGTGGCAGGATTCCTCCCGCCCCATGGCTACACTCAAATCCCTCTCAGCCAGGTCACCAGCACGGGTCCTCCGACCTGTGCCAAACAACTCAAATGGCACCAGGACCCCCATCTCACCTGAGCTCGTGGGCAATGTGCAGATGACAGATATACTGTTCAATATTGCACAGAATGCCTATTCTTCCCACTTTTTTGGTCACTGATGCTGAGACCATGGCTTTTGGTTTGGGTTTTTCTCACCCCAACAGCCAAGAGTTAACATTGTTTAGGAAGAGAAGGGAGGGTCTCATTATTTTTCTCTGGTTACAACAACATAAATGCATCACCATGACTCATCTCACAACTGTGTTTTCCAAGGTAGCACAATAAAATCAGTTTGGAGGCATCTGAATCTAACTCATTCTAAGCTGGATTGTAAGCTCAGAATTTAGGAACCTAATATTCTGTGTAGTGACTTTGGTTGTGAAGCCTCTAAAACAGCTATTCAAATGTGGGTCCCCAAAGATACAGATCCAGCAAGGGGTAGAGATGATTCTTTTGCACCACAAAAATCACTTCTTTAGACTAAGAGCAAGACAGGAAGTGGCAATTCACAGTAAAAGCGAACGTTTAAAAGGACACACTATGTGCTGAGCCAGTGTTAACCACTTTACATGCTTTAACTCATTGGACCCTCCAACGCAAAGTAGGCATTTACTACTACTGCCTCCAATTTACAGATGAGCACAGAGTCACAGAAAGGTCTGTAACTGGCTTTAGCTCTCACAACTGATAAGACATAAAATTTGAACTCAGGTCTTTCTGCATTTAGAACTCATGCTCTATCACTGTGGTCCCCGCCTCCCAGGCTATGGACCAGTACTGCCTTTTGAGCTGTTAGGAACTGGGCTGCACAGCAGGAGGTGAGCAGCAGGTGAGAGAGAGAAGCTTCATCTCTATTCACGGGTGCTCCCATCTCTCACATCACCCCCTGAGCTCCGCCTCCTGTCACATCGGTGGGGCATTAGATTCTCATAGGAGTGTGAACCCTATTGTACACTGTGCACACGTGTGAAGGATCTGGGTTGCACGCTCCTTATGAGAATCTAATCCCACCCCACTCTGCCCCCAGTCAGTGGAAAAACTGTCTTCTAAACGAAACCAGTCCCTGATGCCAAAAATGTTGGGACCACTGCTCTATCACACACTCCCTTGAAATTAAAGGTGGTGAGCATCTTGACCCTGAAGGAAGTCCACCTGGACCAGAGGTTTCCAGTTCTGTGAAGATCTCAAGTTTCCATTGACAGACCAATGGATAAACAAAATGTACTATAGTCATCCAATGGAGTATTATTCAGCCTTAGTGAGGGAAGGGAATTCTGACACCTGCCACAACACGGAAGAACCTTGAAGATCTTATGCTGAGTAAAGGAAGCCAGTCAAAAGTGGATGAAGACCGTATCATTTCACTTAAATGAGGTCCCAAAGTAGTCAAATATATAGAGTCAGAAAGTGGAAAGGGTTGCCAACAACTTGGAGGAAGGTAAAATGGAGAACACATGTTTAACAGGTATGGAGTTTCAGTTGGGGAAGATGAAAAACTCTAGAGATGGCTGGTGGTTGTGGTTGCACGACAATGTGAATGTACTTAATGCCACTGAATTATGCATTTCAAATGGTCAAAATGGCAAATTTTATTCATATCTTACCACAATAAAAAACATATACATAAAACATATAGCACCTGGTCCCTACACCAATTAAATCAGAATCTCTCCAGGATAAGGCCTAGATATCCTTTTAAAAAAACAAAACAAAACAAAAAACCCTATCCATGTGGTTCTAATGGGTACCCAGGGTTGAGAACTCCAGAACTCAGGGCTTGGAATTTTGGAACTTGCCTTGCTGGAAGGCCCTGATGCTGCTGCAGTTCTCACTCTCTCATTCACACAAAAGGCCTGAAAACAAATTCTTCTCTTTGCTGAGTCTCCCAGTGTGTTGCTGACTAAGGTGGCCCGGATCCAAGAATTAATGGGCAGTTCCAGAAGCCAGGAGCTCTGTGGTATACTGGATATTCCTCTGGCTTGTAATTGTCTGCTATGCCTAATCCGCCTTAATAGTCCAGAAAGAGGAGCAATTATTACCGAAGTGCTGTGATCTCAGAATCAAGAGCAGAGGTGCCCAGTGAAATCTCTAACTCACAGCGCTGGTGGAGGCCCTCTGTACATAGCTGTAGCACAACTTTAGGATGATTCCTAGCAGTGGGATATAAAGAGGGCCTATGATAAGTGAGAAAAACAGCATCTGACCTTCAACTCAGCCGCAAGCATCTCCGAGCTTCTTTTTTTCCCCTGGCACCTAGCTAGTTCCTGGGGAACTCCAAGATGCCCTCAAAGAACTCACACTATGTAGGGAAACAGACATATCCATTCACCCATTCAGCCAATACATATTTCTTGAGCTTTTGCAATGTGCCAGAAACTACTCAAAATACTAGCAACAAGATATTTAACAAGTTTGACTTGGGCACAGAATCAGAGAAGATTCTCTGTTGAGCCCAGAAATAACCCTTAAGTTGCTGTACTATGCAAAACTCTGGGGAAATTCAAAGAAGGAAGCAGGATGGCTGGGACACTGGGGAAGGGAGGGAGTAGCTTCTGTTTATCAATGAGTACAGGAGTATTTCAACATTTTAACAGCTGGGCATGACAGCCTTGGCTTGGGCATAGAGATGAACAATTCAGCCAAAGTCCCTGACTTCATGGATTGATCTTGCAATGCAAGAGTAGGTGAACGTTTTCTGCAAATAACCAAATGCTAAAATTTTTTGGCCTTGCAGGCCCTATAGTCTCTGTTCCAACTACTCAATTCTATTATTCTAGTACAAAAACAGCCACAGATAATAGTAGACAAATGACTGTGGCTATGTTCCAAACAAACCTGATTTACAAAAACAGGCAGCAGGCTGGATTTGGTCCATGGGCTACAGTTCCCAATGCCCTGTTCTAAGTGGACAAGATAGACGCACTCATTTATCCTTTTATGCTGCAAATATTTATCCAGCATTTTCTACATGACAAGTATCGCACTGGGCACTGGTATGCTGTGTTGAACAAGACAGACATCAGCGGCCCCTGCTCACACTGCACTTACATTCTTGTGGAAGAGACAAAATCTGTCATGTTAAGGCACTATGACAAATGCTATGACAAGAGTAATGGGGAAATACAGAGAGGACAGTTAATTCAGGCTGGGAGTTTAGGGAAGGATTCCTGGAGGAGAGGATGACCATACTGCTTGCACAAGCAAAGTCACCAGAGGGCTCTTCAGGCCTTATTGTCAGGACAACCCGAGAATCCCCAGGCCTTTCCTGATAGTTTGTCTGTCATCACCAGCTCTTCCCTTGTGTCCCCCAGTCTCTGAACAGCTACAGTGATGGAGACTACGAAGGCGCCAAGAGACTTGGGAGGAATGCCAAGTGGGTGGCCATCGCCTCCATCATCATTGGCCTTCTCATCATCGCCATTTCTTGTACAGTTCACTTCACAAAGAAGTAAGTTGGCTTTTTGAATCCCTTTTGATATAAAATGCCTTTACTTGAATTCCCCTTAGAATCTGTCAGGTGAGGTGGGGTTTACACTCCAGAAACGAACAACCCCAAACAAAAGCGTTTTCATGTTTTCTTCACTGATGTTACATGGACCACAGGGGTCAGTGGAAGGTCTCTCCTCCGCATAGTCATTCAGGTCCACAGGCAATCCAAACCTGCACCATCTTCTAGCTGCCTTCTCTAGAATGGAGGTCAATAACTTTTTCTTTGAAGGGTCATATAGTAAATATTTTAGACCTTTCAGGCCATATGGTCTCTGTCAACAACTGCTTAGCTCTGCCATGTTAGTATAAAAGCGGTCATAGACAATATATAAATGAGTAGACATGGCTGGGTTCTAATAAAACTTACAGAAGTAGGCTTCTTATCTGTGGGCTGTAGTTTGCCAACCTCAGATCTAGAACTCAAGGTATCTTCAGGTGAAGATGGGGAAGAGGAAAATCAGAGAATCCCACATGAAACTTTTATTGCCTCAGCCCAAGAGTGACTAATGTCACTTAGGCTCGCATTCATTGGCTGAAATCAAGTACATACTCCTACCTAACTGTAACAGACTGGGAAATGCAGGAGAGAAAATGGGATATTCAGGATTGTTCCTTGCTCTGCCTTGCCATGTGACCTCCTAAATGATCTCCTACAAGATTTTGCATTAAAGCAGCATAATCATTCTTTGTTTAAGGGTCAAAGGGTCACCACATGTTTTTGGTATTCCCAGTGCTCTCTCACCTTCCAAAGAGATGAATACTGCTGAAGTGTTCCTCTGGATTTGGACATATTTATTCTGGTTTCTCTAACCAGCTGAGATGGGCTCCATCTGCTAGAATCAATGACACTATTCATCAGGTCATAGGCCCTGAAATGACATAGAGCAAGGTGATGTGATGAAGAATCCAAACTGAGAAATGACAAGCCCAGATCCATCTTTGTCTTACCATGCAACTCCTGGAAGGACAGATAAGAATGCTGAGCAACATTCTGGTTTTCTGCCAGAGCAGTACAGCCACTCCTACATGTCACTGACCAAAGCCCCAAACCCCTCAAGCTTAGAGGGTCAACGTCTTTGTCTTGGTTGACCAAGAGCTTCATCCATGTGGGTGAAAGAGGGAGGGAACATCCTTTGACCTGCCAGATCAGCCAACCCAACCTTGGCAAACAAGACAGTAGCAGAAGTCACAGTAAATTAACATTTTATGGGACAAGGTGGACCTACGAACCATCATCTGTGGTTGTTAGATGGAGTGAGAGATGTCCAAACAGGAAATGTCACACATACTAAAAAAATAGTCGGCTTTGTCCAAAGAAAAGAGAAAAGGACACTAATGCTTGAAAGGAAACTCAAGGTTTCCTGCTTGCAGAACGGAAAATTGGTGATGATGGTCTATGTAGGGGAAGACAGTTGGAGAATAAATGTGAACACTCCAAGTTTATTCTTAAGAGGAGCCATAATGTGCTTGTGTCCACGCAAACAGGGGGCCTAGAACATGGGGTTAATGGTGCAAGTCTGGCACCAGACTGCCTGGGCCCTGGCCTCCCCACTCTGCCCCAATCACTTACTCACTGTAAGACCTTTAACCTATTATTTACCCTCCTCAAGTCTTAATTTCCTCAGCTGTGAAGGAAAGATTCCAGTAGTATCCATTTGTAGACTATTAAAAAGGTTAGATGACCTACACAATGTGTATAGTTTGCTGTGTCTTTATTCTTTAGTTGGTGTACCAAAAATGCAAACCATTAATTAATCCTGTTATTACTATTTTTGTCAACCTTATTGGGAAAGGACCTAGAATTTAAGATGCCATTAAGTAGAGTTCAAGACTTTGTACTTATGCACCAAGCTCAAAGGACAGTGTTCCAAGGGAAAGATGCCAAGTCTTGGCTTAACTCCTAGGAACTTGTGAAAATAACATACTGCCCAGATTAGTGTTTGATCTAAGTGGGTTATAATAATAGCAACTGATACTGACATAGACCTTGCTGTGTGCCAGGCACTGTCCTAAATTCTTGCATGAATTCATCATCATTAAATCCTCACAGCAACCCAAAGAAGTAGGTATTATTATTCCCATTTTGCAGATGAGGAAACTGAGACTCAGAGAAGTGAAGTGACTTGTCTAAGGTCTCACAACTAGTTAGTGGTAAAGGTAGAGTTTAAACCCAAGATAATCTGACTCTTCAGGCTGTGTTCTTAACCAAATTCCACACTACTTCTAAACCAATGTGTCGCTTCTAGGACACCCAGTAACAAAGGGTAGTAAATTGTGCCTGTTCTGTGTCTAACTCCACAATTTATTTCCATGGGGATAATGTGGTGAGATTTCAACCTACAGAATGTGATGAATCACAAAGAAGTGCAAGTGGGTCAGGCAGAGAACAGACATGAGTGACACAGCCTGGCTGTAGGGCAATAGGGAGCAGTGGGGACTACGGTGAACTGGAGAGCACAGTTTAGAGGGCACAGCCGAACTCTGCTCCAATTGCTACCACTAAGCAGCAGGCTACAAAAGGTATGTTGGAAATATGGGGTTTTATGTGAAATGCCCTGACTTTTAGATGTTGACAATCAATTTGTATTATTAAAACACATGGGTAAGGGTGAAAAATAAAACTAACAATTACAGCATAGACACTATCTACCTCACAGTCTCTGGTAGACAATTTGGCTTTCAAAGATTAGTGTGCCCATGATATACCATCCAAGAAGTGTTAGAAGAAACCTATAAGTCTTTATATGTGGACTGTGTCCATTCTTAATATAATTTTTCTACCTGGAGATGCTGAGTGGATATATGTGAAGTTTTCACAGTAGGAATAAAATGTATGTGAGGGAGTCACTGCTCCCTTCCGCCTTCCTAAGAGGAGGTATTTCACAGTGTATAAAGGCTGGGCTGTAACACCAGGCTTTTTTTTTTTTTTTAATTAAATCATAGCTTAATGATTAGTGTACATTAATGCAATCATTGGGTACAATGTGCTAGTTTTTTTGTTTTTGAGACAGAGCCTCAAGCTGTCACCCTGGATAGAGTGCTGTGGCATCACAGCTCACAGCAACCTCCAATTCCTGGGCTCAAGCGAGTCTCTTGCCTCCGCCTCCCAAGTAGCTGGGACTACAGGCGCCCACCACAACACCCGGCCCTTTTTTGGTTGCAGCCATCATTGTTGTTTGGTGGGCCCGGGCTGGATTCGAACCCGCCAGCTCAGGTGTACGTGGCTGGTGCCTTAGCCCGTTGAGCCATGGGCGCTGAGCCTAAAGCCAACTTTTTATACAAAAGCCAGTTACTACCACAACAGGACACACTGTCCAATTTCTAGGTCCTTTTGTCTTCATAATGCATGTATTCTGGGTCCACCATATTTGTTTTTTGAGACAGAGTCTCACTCTGTTGCCCTTGGTAGAGTGCCGTAGCATCACAGCTCACAGCAACCTCCAACTTGTGGGCTTTAAGCGATTCTCTTGCCTCAGCCTCCTGAGTAGCTGAAACTACAGGTGCCTGCCACAACACCCAGCTATTTTTTGTTACAGTTGCAACTGCTGTTTTAGCTGGCCGGGGCCGGGTTCAAACCCACCACCCTCGGTATATGGAGCTGGCGCCCTACCCACTGAAAACAAACCTCAAATTATGCAGCAAAAAAAGAAGTTATACCATAAAAATAGTGCTACCTAACAGATCAAATTAATTACGGCTACATTTGATCCCTCTCACTATAATTTCATATAAATGCAATATAAAATAAACTTGATTTATAGTGAACATAGTTTTCAAAAGAAAACTTTTATGTTCAAGATAGAGTCTCACTCCAACGCCCAGAGTGCTGTGGCGTCATCATTGCTCACAGCAACCTCAAACTCTCACGCTCAAGAGCTCCTCTTGACTTAGCCTCCGGAGGAGCTGGAACTACAGGCATATGCCACCATGCCTGGCAAGTTTTCCTATTTTTAGTAGAGACAAGAGACTTCCTCTTGCTCAGGCTGGTCTTGAACTCCTGAGCTCAAGCAATCCAGAGGTCCTTGACCTCCCAGAGTGCTAGGATTACAGGCATGAGCAACCATCCAGCCATAAAATTTTCTTTGAGACAGGGTCTCACCATGTTGCCCAGGTTGGAGTGCAATGGAGCAACCATAGCTCACTGTATCCTCAAGCTCTTGGAGTTAAACTATCCTCCTGCCACATCCTCCAGAGTAGTTAGGACTACAGGCACACACCACCACACCTGGCTGATTTTAATTTTTTTTTTTTTTTTTTAAGAGATGGGGGTCTCACTACGTTGGCTAGGATGATCTCACACTCCTGGGCTCAAGTGATCCTCCCACCTCAGCTTTCCAAAGTTCTCAGATCACAGGCATAATAAAGTTTATTATTTAAAGAAAAAGTAGTTCAACTGTTGTTTACCAGCTGGTTAGAAATAAATGCTTTTTGAAAGCAAGACTCAAATTTCATAGATATCCTAGAAGGATGGTGATTAATCAGGTGGGCCTGACCTGCAAGATAATCAGTAAATAAATATGAAATACAGCTTCTAGGACCTTGGTTTCTTTATTTTTAAATGGAATGAAAAGTCCTATTCTTACATGGGAATGCCTAGTATTAAGACTGAAGGGACTTTCTAGTTAAAATGACAAAATATTCCTACTAAGATGAAGTAAAATTTTAAAACTGTAAGTTTATTTATTTAAGCTCATTGTTCCCAACAATTCTCCCTTCTCTCCATTCCTATCACTATACAAGCATGTTCTTACTCTCCCATTTTAAGAAAAAATTAGAAAAGAACCTTCTCACTCTCATGTTCCCTACTAGCTCTTACTCCATTTCTCTGCTCCTCTGTGTAGCAAAACACCACACAAGGACTGTACCTATTCACTGCTGCCCCATTCTACTTCTATTCACCCATTTGCATCAGGTCTCTACTACTCCACTGCAGCAGCTCACATTAAGGTCACCTCTGCTGTCCTTGTTACGAAGTCCAATGGTCAATTCTCAGTCCTCTCTTCCTCCACCTATCAGCGGCATTGGGAACAGCTGATGACACACTCTGCATTTGGTTCACTTTCTTTCCTTGGCTCCCAGGACATCTCCCTCTCCTGTTTGCTACGACCTCACTCGCTGCTCCTTCTTAGTCTCTTTTACTGGTTCTTCCTCTTCTCCCAATCTTCTTAAAATGGGAATGACCAAGGGCTCAGTTCCCATTCCTCTTCTCTTCCCTATCTACTCTCATTCCCTTGGTGATCTCTTCCCAGTCTTGTGATTTTAAATAACATCTACACGTTAACAACTCCTAGATTTCTCTCTTGAAACTCAGGATAATATATCCAACTACCTACTTAATGTATCCACTCAGATGTTTAATAGGCATCTCAAATGCAATATGTTCAAAATTGAACTACCAATCTTCCTCTACCCAAATGTCCCCTACCTGTATTTCTTCTCTCAATTGATAGTAACCCTATCCTTCCGCTTGCTCTACCCAAGCACCTGGAGCCTCTCTTTCTCTAACTACCTCTCATTCAATCCAACAAGAAATCCTGTTGTTCTATCTTCAAGCTATGTCCATCTCCACTGCTACCGCTGGTCTATATTATCTCTCATTTGGTTTACTACAATAGCCGCCAAACTGGGCTCCCTGCTTCTACCCTCTCCAACCAACCTCTAATTCATTCTCAACATAGCAATCAGAGTGATCTTGTTAAAAAATCTAAATCATAGGGTGGAGGGAGGGTAATTGGTAGGACTACACCTACAGCGCATCTTATAAGGGTACATGTGAAATTTACTAGGTGTAGAGTATAAATGTCTTAACACAATAACTAAGAAAATGCCGTGAAGGCTATGTTAACCAGTTTGATGAAAATATTTCAAAATGTATATAAAACCAGCACATTGTACCCCATGATTGCACTAAATTACACAGAGCTATGATTTAATAAAGAAAATTAAAAAAAAAAAAAAACCTACCTGAACTTGAAAGTCCAGATTAAATGAAGCATCCCATGATTTTCCCCAAGGAAAAAGGTTTCCCTCATTTCTTATCTTTGTGCCTTCAGAGAAACTAATACAGTCCTATGCACACAAGAGTTGCTAAATAAAAATTTTCTTAATGTTTAAGTAAGTATTAAAAGCTCAATTTTTAAATAATTATTAAAAGTATCCATCTTTAAGCAAGATAAGACAAGAAAACCCTCATCACAATAGGAGTGAGCTATAGAGGGAGACAGAGCAAAACAACCTAAAGAAGAAAAAAGAAGAAAAAAAAAGAAAGAAAGAAGAGGGAGTCACTCCCATCCTCCCAATTTTTATTAATTAATCCTCCCAATTAATTATCACAGTTATCTCTAGCAGATTATCTATTATGAGGATTAGCTCATTTCAAAAATTAATATTTCACCTCCTAATCATATTGACTAAATTAAGCAATATGAGGCATAAAAATTACTTGCGTACAAAGTTCAATTTTGTACTACTACATACAACCTGATATGAAGCAAGACCTTAATTGAACAGCAGATGACAAATTTATGAGTTAATATCTCAAAAGTCAATAGCATAAATTTGCACAACATTTAACCCACATGTCTACCTAATTCTCATGCTCATATGGACAGTTAAATGCTAAACTCATCAGTACTCCAGAAAATAGCCCCCCAAACTGAATTGCTAAGCAAAAATTAATACACTCATTAATCATAAATATTCATTGAGCACTTACCTACCATGTTCTAACACAATCGTAAATCACTGCAAGAAAGGGACCACCACCTACAGAAGCATCCTGTTCTTGTCCAAAGTTTGCAATGTCATGGCCATATGTATATGTTAGTAGGTAAGTATAACCACCAACATCATTTTGACATATGAGGGTTGTCTAATTCCCTGCTGTGAGTGTACAAAGGAAGCAAGTCTGTGTCCAAATTTGACCACACATACCAACATTTATTAGCAAGTACTCACAGAATCATCCACACAATCTGCTCTGCCTGCTCACAGACATCTCAGGAATCATCATGTTACGTGATCCAATGTGGCTTGAAAGATTCACCTGATGTGGACAAAGCAACATCTATAGATATCAGCAAACTTTCATACCTTGGCCCAATTTGGTCCTTCCAGGTTTTGTAAATAATGTTGAAACACACAATGTTCACTCTTTCACCTACTGTCTGTGGCTGTTTTCAGAGTTCAGTAGCTGGAGCAGAGACAATTTGATTGACAAAACACAAAATATTAACTATAAAATATTAACTATCTAAACCCTTATAAAGACTGCAGAACCTACACTGGAAACATCAGGTAATAGGATCTCCCTGCGGGTTCAGACTAGAGGACTTGCTAGATTTTTATACCTTATTTGTACAAGAGTAGAGAGTGTCTCTAAAATATTTTAATTTATTCATACTTCTTGAATAACACTAATTTCACCAAAACAGAACCCTTTCCAAAAGTCCATTATGCTAATTACAAGCCACAAATTTCCACCTGTTAAATCCCATTCCTAACATCTATTATGCTAACCAGAAAAGCCTTCGGAGTTGATCAAAAATAAATAAACCAGAAGTCCCCAGTAGCCTTCTCTGTTTAATTGCTAACTGTATATTCCTGGAACATGAACTTCTGATAGGGACAACTGGTTTCCCCTAAAAAATGGCTTAAATTTACCCAATCTGTGCTGAAGTATTCATGAATTACAGACACTAACATTCTGACACCAACACCAGGACTGGGTTCTCTCCACATTCGTTACTCTTCTGCATGCAGGCATTTTACTGAATCACAGCTTCAAGCACCTTCTGATAGATTAAATCCGTTTGCTAAAATTCAGTCCCACGCGTTGACAATGTAATGTAATTGAAGCACAGCATCCCTAATTAAAAAGCAGGGCTGACCATGGAAAATGCACTGGACTCTTTTGCTACTGTAATTTTTAAAAATTTGCACTTCAATCCCCCATGGATGACAAAGGAATTTGCTTCATGTGTTAAGTCCTGAACCACAAATGAGAACTTGCCTCCTTCTTACATTTAGACCTAGGAATATTTAGAGCAAATACCAGTACCCATCTTTGCAAATAAGCTGGGAGATTTTCCCAAAGGATAGAGAGGGAAAAAAATATTGGGTGGTGCCTGTGGCTCATCGAATAGGGTGCTGGCCCCATATGCCAGAGGTGGTGGGTTCAAACCCAGCCCCGGCCAAAAAATATATATATATATTCTGCATCAGTTAAAAACAAAATAAAGAAGTTAATTCTTAAATATCACTGTTTAGAAGCACTGAATTAAACAAAAGTTATTATTTTAAGTCTCGCTTTTTTAACTCAGGATTTTGTTAATTTCACTTTCCCATTTACTATGAGTAAATATGTGGGTTTTTTTTTAATTCCAAAAACAATAGTTTCCATCATTTCTAATTAGAAGCTTCCAAAGTAAAACTAGAACAATGGAAAAATCTTTTCCCATTTCATTAAGCCATTGCTAGCTGAGCGTCCCTGGGTATCTCTCCGGAGAATGCAGATGGTTTCCCAGTGATCCTAAAATGTGTGCAGCTCAGAAGAATATCTTCGTTGCCCTAGAAACCGCATTCCCATCCTGAATCCCAACAAATGTATTTGCTTCATTCATTTCTTGTAATTTCTTGTAATACAGCACTTCTGATTGGAAATACTAAAAAGTTAATTTTTTAACTAGAATTCTCTACATTTTCAATCAACCAGTAAGGAACAAATGCAATAGGCACAGCATTTGTTTTAAAATACAATGATAGCCACTCACAAGTAGAAAGGAAGTAGCAAGTATCAATCATTTTTGCAGCACTAAACCTGCACAAAATACCGCATAGAATTCCACTCTGCTCCTTTTGCTGACACAAAAAATGAAAACCACAGACAGGACACAAACAGACTGAGTCCTAAGTATTATTTCTGCAGCCAGGTCTCAGCAGACTCCCAATCAAGAGATGCTTTCAAAATGCCCTTGAATGAGAGACCCCCAAGAGATAAGAGGGTTCTGTGTATTTTCCTCAGGCTACTCTTCTGTCTCATATATGCACCTAATAGTCTCTTAAGTGATCATTAGGAGTGTGGTTGAAATTCTTCTAGCACTTTTAGCAATTAGTCATTAATTGGACTTGCCACTTCAGCCCTTTCCTAATTGATGCTCCTGAGACCAGAGCTCTGTGGGGACAAAAGGGGGAGAGCAGGTGACTTCCTGCAGTGAGTTGTTCAGCAGAAAATGTGGCATCCTGTTTCCCTGCACCGCACCTCTGGTACCCTCACCTCAACCCAGGTGATCTCAAGCTGTGTAGACAATAGGAAATTTGCTTTAACACGTATTCCGGAGTCTGTCCTTGTTTTTGTTGTTGTATGAACTATAGCATCTTTAAGCACTGTACAATTTAAAAAATAACTTCACAGATATGATCTCATAATATCAACCATTTTACAGAAGGGGAAACTGAGACTCAAGACAAGAGTCTGGAAAGAGACTCAAGAGACTCAAGTAAGAGACTGGAAAGTTGCAAGGATGCCCCCAACTAGCTCCAAACCCCAGGCTAGCCGGCTTCAAAGCCAGTGCTCTGTCCACTCCACCACACTGCTTCCAGCAACAAGGAACCCTTCAGAATATGGTCAGCTGATTCTAGACTTTGATCATCTTCAAAGACATAGTCCAGAAGTACTGATCTGTTGCTTCTCTGCAGATTAACAGTCTGTAATTATGGGACTGCACCAGGGCTCTTCTTAGGAAGAACAAAGAGTTCATTTTTGTTTGACCAAATATCTTTTGTGTGCGTGTATGTAAGACAGAGTCTCACTTTATCACCCTTGATAGAGTGCCGTGGCATCACACAGCTCACAGCAACCTCCAACTCCTGGGCTTAGGCGATTCTCTTGGCTCAGCATCCCGAGTAACTGGGACTACAGGTGCCCACCACAACGCCCAGCTATTTTTTTGGTTGCAGTTTAGCCAGGGCAGGGTTTGAACCCACCACCCTTGGAATATGGGGCCGGTTCCTTACCCACTGAGCCAAGGCACCGCCCTTAACCAAATATCTTGATGAGCTCTCAAAATGAAGGGTGAAGGCCCACGCAGATGGCCTGTCTGAGCTGAAGGAAATTAGAAGAGATGAGGGAGGAGAGTCCTAGAGGATAATACGCGATGAGCCCCGGACAGAGGAGCCGAGAGAAAGCTCTTCCAGCCCCACACAGGAGACCACCTGCAAATGCTCTTGGGGTTGAGAATGGCTTGGAGACTTAAAGAACCAGAATATTTATGATTCAGTTTTAACTTGTTTGCTTTTCTGTGATGGGATATCATCCCCAGAGGCACACTAGGGAAAGGCAAGAGAGACATTTAGGCTGCAAAATTTCAGGAGGCATCCTCGCTTCTGGTTGCATGGCACCCTGCCTCTCCCTGGTCCCAGCCTGGTCATCCCCTGCAATTAGAGCAGTAACCAGCACCAGGGAGTAAGATTCACAATAGGACCATACATGCTGTTTGGTACGCACATCTTTATTGGGTAAAGTGAATGGTAAACTGAAATAATTAAGCAAAAAGAAAAAAACTAGAACAAAAGGCCACTGGGAAAATACATGCCCCTCCCCCAGCAATTCCCAGAGGTCTGAAGAGGGACACTAAGTCTCCCACTAGTCATGTGTGGGGACTGCAGACAAATTTAATTAACAAGGTGATCCTGGCACCTGGAGAATCCCAGGACACTCAGGTGACCAGCAGTTGGGTCACAGTTACACGTGAGGTTTTGTTGTGCTGTTGTTGTTGGTTCACAACTGAATGCCTCCTTTCTGTTAAGCAAGTTTCCTGGCTGCTTTAGTACAGGCTTATGGCCAACAAAGTCATTTTTGTCTCTCAGCCTACAGCATCTGCCCAGTTATAAGCAGAGGAAGAATAATAATGGTAATGGAGAAAAGACGTTGGCAGTGGCACTTTGCTTCTCCAGCCCTTTATGATTCCCGCTCACCTATGATGAGAGACAGTGTGGGAAGCCCAAAGGGATATGCTGGCAGTGAAGTGTAATTCATCTGTAAAGACCCCAATACCCCAGAACTTGTAATAGTAACCATTTTAGCATGTGGACAAAACGCTCTGTGGTCCAATGGAAAGAGTTCTGAGCTGGGGGGCTTTGTCATGACTTACTAAAGCCCTGCCACACAGGAACTAAAATCAGATGGTCCCAGTTCTGCTACTAACTCACTTTCAGGCTCTAGGAAAATCGCTCCATCACTCCTGTACCCACTTTTGTCATCTGTCAAGGAACACCAGCCTCACACAACTGCAATGAGAGGGCAAATTTTTGTAAATGTAGAAAATCTTTTTTTTTTTTTTATAATTTTATTGAATCATAATTCTGTACATTGGTGCAATCATAGGGCACGATTCATATACATTCAGAAATGTTTTGATCGTACTGTTACAGTTAGCCTTCATGGGAGATGTGTGTTTTTCAAGCAATGTGATAAATTGATTTCGAGTCTCCACAAGGTATGCAGGGATATACATTCTGAACTCCTTTTTTGAGGAAATAACTTGTCTTGGCCTGTGGTCCATTGAACATACCGACCTCTACTAAAGCAGGCCATTTTTGTGGGCCAGATCACAAACCAGGATTTTAAACTTTTGAAAGTGAATAGTAATTTGGCCTTCTGCGTGTCTGGAGTCTAAAACAGTAGGTGCTCATTAAACTATCAGCATAGATCACAGGCACTACCCAATTTGTCAACACGAGGAAGCTCAAATATTCATCAGAAAGTTGGCTGTTTGGCAATGGAGTTTATTTTCTCCTAGAAACAGTAGCGATTAAGTTCCCGAGCTCACGGATAGAGCCCTTTAAAGCCCCAAATGTGCTGTGGTATTGACCCCACAGACCTCTGCTGTTTCCATGTGGATAACAGGTTTTTCCATAAAATGTGACCCAAGATTTCCTCCAGCTCAAAGTTGCTGATGTTAAGGCTCATGGATTGGGGCTAGGGTTTGAAGAAGGCAGGACAGGGCCATGGGGCCTCAAGTGCTGTATCCATTTTTTTTTTAATTGATACTGCTGCAAATTACGTCAGATTTAGTGATTTAAAGCCATACAAATTGACTACCTTTTAGTTCTGCAAGTCTCACCGTGGGTCTGACTGTGGGTCTCACCATGTTAAAAGCAAAATGTTAGAAGGGCTGCATTCCTTCTGGGAGATTTGCTATCCTTGCCTCTCCAGCTTTTACAGGCTGCCTGCGTTTCTTCATTTATGACCCTGCTCTTTTATCTTCAGCAAGAGAAGACTGAGTGTTTCTCACATAGCTGTCTCTCTGGATCTCCCTCTTCTGCCTCTTTTTCTACCTATAAGGACCTTTGTGATTCCATTGGGCCCACTGGACAGTCAGGTTCACCTCCCTATTTCATGGTCAGCTGGTTAGCGGCCTTCCTTCCATCTGCAGCAGAGTGGCAGGTTTTAGGGATTAAGAAATGGTCAGACATCTTTGAGGGGCCATTATTCTGCCAAAGGTACTCAGGGGTCAGGGGTCCTGTCTGAGTATCACACTCAATTAAAGGCTAAGTTTTACTGAGAATGTTTTGGAACTTTCTGTAGAGCCATCCCTAGCTTTTATATCTCCCTACTGATTATTCTCACTGACTCTGACCCAAGGCAATAGTTTTCTAATAAATTAATAACTGCATGAGTCATAGAAAAATACCATCAGTCTTTGAGGTTTTATGAGCAAAAATTATTGTGCACTGAAGTGACCTAGGCTGGCCTCATGGAGAGGGCTGGCCTTTAAGGAAGCATGATAAATATGCAGGAGGGTTTTCCAGAGGGGAGATGTTAGGATAAAAGCAAAGATGTTACTTGTTAGGAATGGTTGGAAAAGAGAAAGGTTAGTGTCAGGCAAGTGGTGTGAAGTAAAGAAATGATTCTGGAGGCGCTCAAGTTCCAACCTACTTATTTTCCGCTTGACGTGTAAACCTGCTGGTGCATGAGTGAAATGCACATATCGGCCTTCTGACGGGTGCGCGATCGCACTGTGTTCTGGATGGCCAACCCGTTCCCGTGAAGCGGAGCTGTAGGCACCGCTATGGCTCTGCTCCACCCCTGGGGGGCAGACTGGAAATGCATCGTGACTGCGCCTTCACCAACAGCCTGCAATGTAAAATGCCCTATTTGCAGCATCTCATTCTAAGAAATTCTACTCTAGCATCTAATAGTGCTTGAAAAGCAATTTAAATCTTGCCTTCAGTCTTCAGAAAATGCCAAAAAGAGATTACCTTCATTGCACAGAGCCACATTTTCAAAGTCCCCCTACTTACCACACCTCTGTGCACAGCCTGGTGTCGGCCCCCTCTTCTTCCCACTTAAATGACCCTTTCAGGTCCCATAGACTTCCTTGCTTCTGTGTGTCTTTCTCCGTCTCTTTCCTTCAAATTGTTTTTCTTTAATTAGGTGAAAATACAACTAATCCTTTGCTTCCTGATCCAGGAAAGCAAAGCTAGGTTCTTCTTAGTGCGTGGCAAGGGGTAGGCTGTTGACACTCACCCATTTGTAGGTCTTCCAATTGTGAGAGAGCACAGGATTGGTGGGTACTGCCAGGTGACCTGTAGGGTATTCCCCAGGTGGCTGTGGTCTTCTCAAGGCTAATGAAATCAGGGTCACGAAGCAGTAAGGGTCTGCATCATTGATGGTTGCGGAGAAAGGCAGACCCTTGCTGGGTTTCCATTTAAATGGATGCATTTTACAAACATTGTATTTTGGCTCACTCAAGAAACAATTTCACTCCAACTCTGGTTGTACATATTAAATTACAACAGTGGTGAGGGAAATGAAGAGGTGCTTACTGGATTTAAGTAAAGAATTAATAGAAGAGAAGTTGGTGGCGTGAAATGAGGGCCGCTTCGATCTAATCTGGTGGTGCATTACCCGCAGCCCTAAATACAGCAGTCACGGCACTCATCTTCCCTGTGCACCTGGTGGCTGAGGGTCTTAAAGAACTTTGCAAATTATCCTTCCAAAGTAATTAAATCTCTGCCTGGAAGTTGTGGGGAGGAAGAAGTCATCTGTAAAATAAAATGCAAGCACTCTTTAGCCAGTATTAAAGAGGGGCAGAAAAAGCAAGGAAGGGTTCCCTCTGCCCCACACATGCATTTTTGCAGAGCTGAAGTTGACCAGCAATGTTTGGCTCGGCTCCTGTGGGACCATCCTAAAGCCTACCTATCTGTGGAGTCTTTCCCACCAACTTTCCTGAAATGATTGCCTCCTTTGACATGAAGAAACACATAAAACAGGGAAATAAATGCTAAGTACTTTGTGTTGTTATGGCCTTGCCTCCCCAATTAGCTCTTATCTTTTCAGGACTATGGCCATGTTTTATATGTCTTTGTTCTTCATTTCTGAAGCACCCAGAGTGGTGTTTCACATATAACTGATGTCATGGGCAATATTTAAAATATTTGGCAACTGGTACAACTGGGGTAACAACCAGTCATGATAGACACTGGAAGACAAGCCCCAGCACAGCCTTGCTACTGTGAACCCTCCTAATGTCAGCCCTGTGGGATATAGAATTATTCATTAACTCATGAGATGGACTCAAGCTATCACCAGTTTCTTCCTCAGGAGCAGAGGTTGTTGCCAATGTAATTAATAAGATTGGAAGGTTATTGCATTTCTTTTATTAGCAGACAAACATTTTCAACTAACTTCCTGAAAGGATAGGGAGGCTTGCAAATCAACTTGAAGTATTTCACATAATAATAGTATGGTGACACTGATCATGACAATGTCACATATTTTTATGGTTCTTTATACATTTTTAAAAACAATGTTCCCATACACAGTCTCAGTTTAATTTCTTAGCAACTCTGAGATGAATATGACAGGTGTTATTATCTCCATATCACAGATAAGGAAACTGATCCACAGAGAGCTTATACCCTGTACATTGTGCTGTGATCATGTACCCACTCCCTGCACACCTCAACAACAGGTTCACACACCCAGACCTATAAAAGATGAGATGCCTGTGCTGAAGGAGCAGAGAGTCTGGAGAACTGAACAATCATGGGATCATTTAGGAATCCGTACAGAGCAACACATTGGAAGGTTAGAGGATGTACGAAACAATGGGCTGCCTCTCAGGTGCGTGAAGCTTCTCAGCAGAAGAAGAATAGTGCTATATTCAGAACAGGACTTTAGAAAAACTCGAAAGGTAAAGTGACAACAGGACCTGGGTGTATGTATTTATTTTAATTAATAAAATATTCTCCCTTGACAATAAGTAAGCCATATCCTGGGATCCAGTGCTGAGCTTTCAGAAAGGTCTTTGAAAACACTAAAATTGTGTCCAGCACTTTATGTACATGAAGAGATATTAACTTATCTGGGGAGTGAATCCATAGCTCACCTCTGAATTTTCAAAGAATTTGTTGTCCAAAATAGCTTAATAATCCCACTCCTTAGGATGACTCAATTATTTACTTGAAATTAGAATACTAGTAATACAAATTATGGTTTAGGATTACTGCCAGTAATTTTCCAACTCTTAATGATGTGATAAGCTTTTTTTTTTTTTTATTAATTTACACACTTCTCATGACTTAGGAATAGGTTCCTTTTTGTCCCAAATCTTCTTTTTTATGTAGCTTTTCTATTTCTATGATTGTTTTCTTCCTCAATTTGTATATATCACAACCTTAACTTTACAGTTCTCTGCACCTCTAGATAACTTTCTTTTACTACTTAAAGTATCCAAGAGCTTCAATGACTCCACAAGAGAAAACCATATGGTTCTACCACAAGTCTCCTGGCCTAATGATGCCCCCCAAACCCTCTGATTCTCACCTAATTCTTCCTGAATATATTAAGCCTGACAGTAGATTTTTTTTCTTTTCCTATTTCTATATTACCTAAGTCATTAATTACCAAATGATTGCCTTGGTGGTGACAGTAATATATTGATTAACTTAGCTTTCAAGTGGAAGTAATATAGGGTAATAGTCCACATCTGATTGCATCTTGTTAACAGCGCAGGCTGTGGAAAATCATGGAAAAGACTGGAAATTGGGGCATTTGGATTTCATTCCAGCTCTACCACTGCACATCCTTAGCTTGAGACTTAAACTCTTCCCATCTCTCCCTTTTTTGTAAGAGGTCCTTTCTGACATACCATTATGATTCTTTAATAGGTCACTGGGCAGATAAACCCTTACTTTCCTAAGATGGCCAACAAATCAGAGCTCTTTCAGAGTTCCCAAGAGGCTTGTCTCATCTATTGCTTAATCAGTGGTTTGTTAGAAATCACTATGATTATCAAAGCTCAGGGCACCATTTTTACAGATTCCATTAAGATGTGAAGCCAGACGGTGGCTGGGCAGGCTTGATAAATCATTTGCACTGGGAATATATTTGTCAGTTTTCCCACAGATTATGTCATTATTACATCCTTTTATTTCCAACACTCATAAGCGGGAATTAGAGCTGGCATTGGTAATTGAAAGAGTGTTCTCTCCTTTGCAGCATGGTTAGCGGTGATTGTTAACAACTGTTTTTCTCTCTGCAGGGCCCTTTTTTCCTAACTGCCTTAGCATTCCTAGGCATTCATTTGCATGGTCTATACTCGGTGGGCTCTTTGGGATGTCCAAGGCCACCACCACCAACTGCTGCAACTTTCCTAGGAGAAGGAAAGTTCCATTTGCCCCCAAGAGTTTGTTCAGTCAATTTCTAAGATGTTAAGAGACACAAATTGTAATGATTTGAAATCTTAAGTTAGCACGCATCTTCCTTCTTTAGGTCTGAGGGGAAAGGGGACGATGTGTCCTCTTCATTCCTGGTCCTAATGGCTCCTCTGCTCCCACCAGCACATTCAGGGCCAAGATCAGCTGGGTCCTCACTATGTGCTACACCTAGGCGGACCCACATATGCATCACTGTTACCCTGAGGGGTACACATTATGATAGTCCACACATCACAGCCTGCAACCTGATCATCTCCACATCAGGGGTCTGCCTTTCCCATGGGTGCCCGGCCCATGGTTTCACACATTTGTACCACCTTTAGGGAGATTTCTTCTCTTATGATTGTTAGTGCTTTTCTACTACGGGGTGAACAACAGTTTCTCCTACTGCCTTTTAGTCTTGCCCTCATCAGACAAGCACACAAATGGGCACACACACCACTCCCCCAATACACAGACACATATGCACGTACATGCCAGAAGACGCAAAGCCTGCACACGTGAGCACACACGCACACGCACTACCACAAGTAAAACCCGCAGGGTCTAAACGGTGTGAGTGCTCCTTCCCTGCCTCCCCTTTCTGAGCAGCTCCTGCCTCTTCTCCTCCTACTAGCTCAAGACAGAGGGTGTGGGGCTGAGCGGTTGGGACCAGGGCTCTGCCTGCATGTGTGCAGGAGTTTTAGAGCAGATAGAGGACTGGGGCTAGAGGTAAGCTTGGGCCTGCGATCCGGGAGTGAGGTCACGTGGCTGCTGTTGCGCTGACATTGGCAACTAAACTCTTGCGATCAGAAACTCCAGGACTAGGGCTGCCTGGCAGCCTGAGGCAGGTGCAGGCCTGTCCCTTCCAGTGCTGCCTTGCCCCACTGCCTCTCCAGAAATGATCCACGGCAACTCAGCAAGATTTAGAATAGTAAACACTTCTACCACTAATGGCTGATCCTAGGCTGATCCTCTTAAATAAACCTAGTCTGGTCCCTATCCCAGGTGTAAAGATGATGTGGAGAAGGCAGATGTCCTGGGAGGGTAGACAGAGTGGCTTCCACATCTACGTGACCTCTGAGCAAGGGGCTGGGCTGGGGAGAATGGACCCATCTCCTGGCTTCATTACTGCCCCATCGGGTGTCTTAATTAATTATGTGTCTTAATTTTCCCTTCACTAAAATGGGTGGGGTTGCGTTAGGAAAAATCAAAAGTGTCCCTGTGCTAACTGTCAGATACATGTTATGATGAATCAGCATTGAAACACTTTCAGGTTTTAAGGGGGTGAAGGTGGAATAGGACACAAGGGAACCAGCACCTGAAAGGGACCTGGAGGAAGGAGGGACACTGGCCCTCAAGTCTGTCCTGCTCACTTTGAACTGGTGAATGAAAACTTTGTCCAGCAGCATATTCCGATGCCTGTGACCGGGCCAAATAGCCTGTTTCACAATTTCACTGAGGGACTCCTGGGTGCCTTAGGTTGGGTATATATATAAAAATGGCCGGACCCCCACACTCTCCCCATTATCTTTCCACCTGGGGTAACAGACCAGACTTGGTTTATTTTAACAGGAATTTCTACCATCAGCCATCAATGGGAGAAGTGTCCGCCACAAAAATCACACTATTGTGAATTTTGTGTCTTTAGTATTGAGTTAGTATGGAACATTTTTTGAAGAGGCAGCAGGGCAAGGCAGGTTTGGAACAGGCCAGCACCCAACCCCAGGCTGCCAGGACAAGCCTATTCCTGGAGTTTCTGATTAGAAGATTGTGCCCAGTGGGATTTAGCAAGCTGTGTGACCTGGGAAGGCTACTTAAGCTTTCTGAGCTCCTGGAGATTCATTGGTAAAGTGGGGTAATGATGCCTCCTGAGAGATTTTATAAGTTTGAATATGCAGCAGCATCAACTAGAGAGCATGGCATATAGCAGGCGCCTCATGAGTGCTTCACAGAAACACTTCCACCTTCTCAGCATAGTTAGCGGTGTGGATGCTTCACATCCATTGCCCACCCAGGACTATAGCAATTTCCAGACAGCAGAGGACGTGAATGGATAACACTTAGCTCTGTTGGTGCCTGGAAAGCATTCATTTGCTTTTAAATATTCCTGCTTGCAGGAGGCTTTTGAAAGGTTAGCTCTTCACAGCTTATTAAAGAAGATGATTAAATCATCTGGCAGTTTGAGAAGAAAAAGCAGATGGATCTAAAACCAGCACCCTCTCTGATGATTAACATTTTCTTTTAAAAATTAAGGAGAGAGGGCGGTGCCTGTGGCTCATTGAGTAGGGCACTGGCCCATATACCAAAGGTGGCAGGTTTAAACCTGGCCTCGACTGAACTGCAAAACAGAAAAATAGCCGGGCGTTGTGGCGGTCGCCTGTAGTCCCAGTTACTCGGGAGGTTGAGGCAAGAGAATCACTAAACCCAGGGGTTGGAGGTTCCTGTGAGCTGTGTGATGCCACAGCACTCTACCAAGGGTGATAAAGTGAGACACTGTCTCTACAAAAAAAATAATAAATAAAATAAAATTAAGGAGCAAGTAGAAGAGAAAGGAGGGGAGGATAGGGAGAGGGTGGTCAATGGATGCAGAGTCACAATTTGATAGGAGGAATAAATCTCCATGCTCACACAGTGGGGCAGCGATAGTTAGCAGTGAAATATCATATATTTAAAAAGAGTCAGAAGAGAGGCTTTTAAATTTCGTACCACAAAGAAATGCTAAATGCATGAGGAAATGGATACACTAACTATCTAATTGGATCATTATACCACATGGATATGTAGCAAAGCATCACATTTTACCTCATAAATATATGGAACTATCATACAGAGAGCCTATTAAAAACCAATCAATCAATCAATCAGTCAATTAAAGTGAGATTGCTGGAGTCCCTTGTGTTAGTCTGCAGAGGAGAGCTTGGTGGTGCTGGGCTGCAGCCCCTGTAGCTCGCTCCTGCCCAGCTGTTAGCTTTGCTCCTGTCACCGTCAATCACTGATGGAGCCGTGAGGCCCGTGACTCAGGAGAGGGCTTCATTCCCACTGAGGAGAAGTGGAAGGGGCAGATGCCTTCCAGAGCTGAACCAATTGTATCGGTTCCTGTGGGCCGTCTAGGCGAGAGCTTCGGTGCTCATCCTGCCCCGCAGGAGTACCAGGTGTGGAAGCCACTCAGCGGTAGCCCTGAGAAACTCATGGGGTTTGCATCCCCTAGTCTCCAGTGAAAGTCTAACAGCAGTTTGGCACTGAGTCAGCTCCAGAAACCCGGAGAACATCTTCACGCCCAACCCCGCGCATCGCACAAGCAGGGCTCTGGATTAGGTGCTTTTCCTCCTCCTGCTCTGTGTGCTTCTGTGCGTGATATGTGATTTGCTACACCTTTTCTTTTTTTTGTCCTCACCTTTGTGTAGATAAGTGGCATGGACTTCTTTGATTCAGAAGAGCTATGTGGCAGGGTGGAAGGTAGAAGCAGTCTGTTAGTTTCCTTCCTTCCTTCCTTCTTTTTTTGAAGAGTTTAATTCGTCAGGCAAACCTACTTGGTTTGCTGAGGAGGTAGAAGGAGAGATGAAGTGATTGGGAGATAGGGCAGAGACTCTTACCGCAGCCAGAGGATCAGAGGAGTCTTGCCATGGAGCCTGCCCCACTAGGCTGGGGGACGAGGGGCGGGGGATCTGTTGGAGTGCAGACAACTTACTGATCCTGATCTGGTCTAGACAGTTATTAATTACTCCTGGGTGCCCACTTCTGGGTCTACAGTCTCTCTTTTCTGAGCCCAATGACATCAACTCCTCTCAAGAATGTATTACCTAGTTCTCCTTTTCCTGGCAGATAGTGGTTTTTATGAAATACAAAGTTTCTTACATTGCCGAGGAGGACTGCTCATTTTCCAGGGGAACCAGAGGATCTGGATCTTAACTCTGAGCACAGTTGGGGAGATTAGAACTGAAGACATGCTTTTTGGTGCTTTGAAAATGGGATTTTACTTTAGGGTGGAACAAATAACAAGAGTGTACAATGCTTCCTGTGGACTCTGGCATTTCCTTTTTATTACATTTTTATTGAATATTCAGTAAAAGAATATGACACCCTTTCAATGGTATTCTTGTAAACTACAGCTATGAAGCGAAATGAAGACAGATAGTAGATCTGTGTCATCAGCACCAGTGGTATTAAACTAATTCAGGGACTTACATTTTTTCTGTATTGAGCATGTCCTAAATGCACAGCATTAATCACTGTGGTTCCTGCTAATAATTCACTGATTTCGCTTGCAGATTGCACTGCATTGCACAGTTCAGCACTTCGGTTTTGGAATGTTTGTGAATGTGTATTGGTGCTACTGTTGGCTAGTAATGCTACTATTCCTTTCATTCATTCTGCAAAATGTATCAAGTGTCTGCTCATGGCCAGACATTGAATTAGGTGCTGGGGGTAGAGATGGCCACTGTCATTGCCCATGATTTTGCAGTCTGCCCGGGAAGACAAACTCAGCTTATTCCATCCTAATGGTTCTTTTCAAGTTAGATGGAGTGATGGGCAGAAGGAGATGAGATGATGGTCCCGTCTGAGCATGGGAGGCAGAGCCAGTGAGGCTTCCTCAAGGAGAGGAGCAGGCGTTGTCTAGAGGAGAAGGGCGGCAGTGTGTTCAAAGATGGGTAAATGTCACCTGGACTATTTGATTCAGGGACGCTTTCAGACTTCAGAACACAAATGGAAACTTATGGCTGAGTAATGTGTGCAATGCAAAAGATAGCTCTATCCTGGGACTGGCCTCACCCAAGTTTATGGAACTGACTCTTTGAAATAAATTACACTCCTTTTACATAGAGTATGAAAGTACCCTGAAAATACATACGAAGATGTGTGCAAAAATGCAGCCTTTACCATTTATGAACAATGATTATTTTGTTCTGTCTCTCTGTAAATTTATAATTCTTGCCTCCCTCCCTACCAGTGCCTGCGGAACCCAGCCTTAGGAGACAGACTCAGCCTGGGACTCCCTTCCTCTGGGGGGTAGAGGGGGTGCTGGAAGTCATTCTACCTCCCTTGCCCCTGGTTCCCCATAAACCTCAAGTAAATCTTTGGTTTTCTGATGGAACTCTTCTCTGGAGTTCCCAAGAACAAGAATCTTGTTAACAGAATCTTTTATTTGCATCTACAACTGAGATAGATACCAAAGTAGGCCCTTGGTGAGGTTGACCCGAGCAGCTTTGGAGAAGCCACATGGGTAATAGCTGTAGGTGTGAACCAGAGCTGAGGAAATGGAAGTCACAAGGGGGGTTAGTTGGGACTTGGCTTGAGACAGGGAATAAGGGTGGACACCGAGCCTCATAAACATATGGGGAAAACTCTTACAGGCATTTCCCACACTCCCTAGTGCACTTTTTCATGCTTTTAAACCTGAAACTCAATTAAAAAATTACACTGATAAATTTCAATTTTCCCCCAAATATCCATTGCTTCCCAAGCAGACAAATTTTAACACATTCTCCCTGTCACTGACAACCAAAAAGAAAAATCAGTTCCTTGTTCCCCTTCCAAATCATTAAGAGTTAGGCTTTGGGAAAATTGTAGCTGTCAGCTTGCTAAAACAGGCTGTTGTTCTGCAAACAGGGCACATTTGCACTTCTGCCCCAGGCATAGGCCCTGGATGGCTGTTCCGCACTCTGTCTGTCATATCTCATGGGACCTTCACACATCAGTGACACCAATTGTCTTGCGCTACAGCCCATCAGATGGCTTAACTTCAGAAGCATGTGACATTGCCTAACAAGCCTCCAAATGTGAACGGCTCCATGTTGGCCTAATCGCAGATGATGCTCGCCTGTCTCATCTGTTCCCATTCAGTGGCTGCAGCCCTCAACTGTGCGACAGAAACAGTTTCTATCCAGTGGTCAAGGTTTTGTCCCCCTCCCTCAATTCCCAGGCTAAGCTTCCTTCAGGAAGGACATTCCTCCGATTGCACCTGCTCTGCCCTTCCTCCCAGCTGTAATCTCTTCATCACCTGGAAATTGATCTGGGTAATGCTCTAAATTTTATCAGGGCTATCTGGCGATTTGACAAAATTATTTTAAGCACAGATTTTTAGCTGTGTTTGGAGTGACAGTATTGAAATCCTGAGAACCTCAGGCAGGATTAATGCATAGGCCTCATGGTTGAGTTCTGACAATTAAGTTCACAAACTCATCCTAGAAAAATTGCTACATGCCTCACTGCTGAATATCACTACAGTCACCTTCAAGGTACTGCACGTGGGAAGCTCTGCACCAACGCCAGCACCCAGTCCAACCTTCAAAGCAATTTTGGAACTCTATTCTGGAATGGCCATCAGAGCTCTGGTTGCATGAGATATGACAATTAAATTGATGAACTCATCCTAGAAAAAGTGCCTTGTTTTGCAGCATGCTCAGACCAGCTCTTTGTAGTTCCGTAGCTGGCAGGAGGGATGATTCTCATCAAAATTTCCCTTTTGAAAATGTGTGTTTTCTATGAAGTACCTACTGTGTCAGGCACTGTGGTGAATGCAGAGGTGAACAGAATGATGGTCCCATCCTCAATCCTGTGGGGACTGCAGAAAGGCACAGGGCTGGGAATTGTAACAGAGCTACAAACATTTTATAAAAGACCGGAGGAGCTCCGGGACAGCTGTCATTGAGGAGGCCAGTGGGGTTAGTCTGATAATTTCCTAGAGAGGGAGACAAGCACGTCTCAGACAGGAAGAGCTTTGTTTGATGGGTCAGAGGCTTCTTCATAGAGCTTGTGTTAGCTGCATTTTCTTATTTTCTGTATTCTTGGTGCTGTAACATTTATGTCCTTGCTGACTGAGAGACTGTGCCTCCCAGGGCTGGAAGATTCTTAGAGTTTGCAAAGGGCTCACCTGGGCGCAGAGGTTTCCAGATCAAATGTGGTGCTTTTCCTCGTGTCCCCCTCCTTTCCGGAAACTGAAGTAAAAACATCTTCCTTCAATGGCATTCATGTCTCAGTGCCTTCACTCAGTCACATCTACAAATTACAATTTTTGAGACATTTTGAGACCAAAGTGGGCTCTGAAGAGGAAGGGAACTCACTTGGATGGAAAAATGCTTGTATCTTGGGCTATCTGTTTCTCAGTACTCATCGGGGTGGAACAGAGCTTTTCTTCTTGTCATTATAGTTTTATAAAAATATGATTTCTAGGTGTGGCATAATGTTGCATGGAAATTTTTTTTTATTCAGTCCTTTGACGTGGATGGCTGTTTTTATTTTTTCACTTTTACATAAACATTTCTGTGATAAGCATACATTTAGGTAAAGTGTGAACATCTTAATTTATTTACTTTAAAGATCTTAAAAATAACTGAATCCAAAGATGTGTTTTTGACTGAGATGGGATGAACTGAGAAAAGATGTGATCCCTAAAAAATTCTTAAGGTATATTCTCTTTTTGGTTTTGTTTTTAGAATAAGACTGACAATCATGGTTTCCTTGGTAAGGTAAACAATTTCCACATTCTTCTCCCTCCCTCCAACACTGGCTTAATTGGCAGTGGGCAATTTTAAATGTCACACATATTTTAATCTTTATAGTTAAATCGATTGATGTCATACACGTTAATAAACACAGTTAAACACTTAGACGGGGATTTTATCATTGTCACCACAGATCCTTAATTCTGTCAGTGTGCCTGTTATCCACTCTGTTGTGACTGACTGGATAGTCATCCCAGCCCGTGCTCTTTGGTGCAGACTTTGCTGAGTGGCCCGAGAACGATGTCAATAGCGGTTGGAACCCTACAAATGTGCAGAAACAAAGTGTGACTCTGACATGACAGCAGATATGTTCTGAAGCAGAGACACAAGAACTTCCACGTGCAAGTGACGATGACTTCTTCCACAAAGACACTTTGGAGGCCCTGGACCTTCGAGAGTGAAGCTGCTTTTACATTTGGGGAGGGCCTGGGTGGCCTGCAACACCAAACCCACATCATCTCCATACCCCTCTGCAACAGCCAGTCTTTATTATTTACCTGGTGTAAAGGTGTTCTAGGTCAAAACAAATCATGACTTCTTTAAGGTTAAAGTCACTATTTTTTTTTCCTGTAGTGTAACTGGCTCTGAAGATAGTTCTCAAAGAAAGGATTTCCAAAATGTTTTCTGCAATAGCAGAATCACTGGCTGGATTTTGGATTTCCCCTTGGATTTCCAAAAGGAAAACTTAGAGGTAATATTTCTGGACACACACATGGGCATGTGCATAGACAGACATGGGTCTTAATATTGACAAAGGTGTGGACTGACTGCGTGTCCACTAAGGACCTTTCTCACTAATGCTGCTATTGCAGAAAATGTTTTGGAAATCATTTGTTTGGGAACTATCTTCAGAGACAGTTATACTACAGGAAAAAAAATAGTGACTTTAACCTCAAAGAAGTCATGATTTGTTTTGACCTAGAACTCCTTTACACTGGGGGTCTAATGACAGTTGGAGAAAGTGTGAATGTGACAAAGCCAGCTTTGTACCACCCACCATCCATGCTTGCCTCTGTAATTAGGGCAAGAGAACATCTCCCTGTAGTAAGCAGTTCAAATAGAGAAGTCCATGGATATACTTTCTGGACGTTTAGGAGAAGCTGAGTATGCTTAACAATAGCTGTGAATTTCTAGTTTTATGTCATTGTTTAAATGAAATGGATGAAATTTAACTTTCTCAAATATCACAGGAACCCAAACATCCTTGAGAGGAAAGATTTGTGAGGAAATGAGGTGCAATCCAAGTGTAAGAAATCTGGGCTGGGGTTGGCCACAGCCCTTGAGGGGCCAACGTTGTGTCTTCCAACCATCACACAAACTGCTTCACTGTGCTGTCACCTGAAAGAGGTGACGATCTTAAGCCACTTCTGCAGGATCAGTCCCAGTCTTGACTACCTGGTGGGTTCCAAGTATGAAGAGAGTGGTTATACAGGTAAAAAATGCTTCCTACTTACATTATTATTACTAGGCTATGAGTTATCTCATAGCATTAAGTTATAATATAGTCTTAAACATAGACTACTAAAGTATTAAAAGTCCCTGTGAGATCTAGAAAAGATTCTAACAACTTATGGAAATCATATCCAGGGGGTTTAAGAGATACTAGTGGCATGGCAGTTGGTGTCATAGAGAAAATTCTGCTCAGAGACATGGAATCCATTCTTCAAGTCTCCACCTTCTGATCGCTCATTCTCAGCCCACTCCCTCTTTAGCCCCTGGATTGAAGGTTGTGGCTTGGGGATGGAGTAAGGACGATTCTCTCATTTTGTTCTTGGGGACCCAGGCCCAGTTCTGTGACCTGCCTGTGTGTTCTTGTTCCTGGCATGCTCTAGGACAGATTGAACTGCAGGAGTTTTATGGTACAGAGAAGAACATAATGAAAGTGGGAACTACTAATTCATAGCAAATGTACACTGAGTTCTTATTATAAAGCATAGCACTAAAAGCTGGTACTGCAGATGGGAGCATTAAGCAGGCAAGAAAATCGATGTAGAGAAAAGCACAGCTATTTAGAATAGAGGGCACAGGCTGGGCAAAGGAAGTGGATAGGAGAAATCCTCTCGAATCTATCCATCTAATGCCACCACTAGTCTAAGCCACTGTCATCTTCTGCCTGCCCTGTGAGCCTCTTAACTGATCTAGCAGATATTCTGGTCCCTTACAATCTGTTTCTTTTCTGTACCCATCTTTAAAAAAACCTGAGACTTGCCTAGGTCAATTTCTTGTGAATTCCTAGGCCTCAATTCCATGAATGGACTGTATCCATTCATTGATACATTCATTCACCTTGACCTGGCGGAAGGGACTGTATTCATTCGTTTCCTGGCCAGGGAACCCATGCACCTATGTATACCCTGAGACTAAAGGCCTAAAGGAGGAGATGGGGAAAGACCGGGAGAGAAATGGAGAGAGCTTTTCTCTCCCCACTGGAGTTCTCTCCCTCTACCAGGAGCTTTAGTGTTTTCTGTATTCTTTTCTGTGAATAGATTCTATCTTACCACTGGGGGGTGAGGGGAAATAATGTAATGAAGAATAATAAAATACATGTTAATTGCAAAAAAAAAACCAAAACCTGAGACTCATCATGATGCCTCCCTGACTTTTAAACCCTTCCTGCCTTCCCACTGCCCATAAGATACAGACCAGGACTCTTACACTGACCAGCCAGGGCCACCCAGTCTGGCTCCTGCTGCCTCTCCACCTTATCTTGCACCAGGTTCTCCTTCCCACACTGTGGTTCAGCCACACACTGGTCCCTCCTTTGTCCCTTGCGCTTACCATGCTCCTTCTGCACCTACAGCACCCTTCACATTTCAACTTCTACACTTTCAGATTAAACAGGCCCTTCCTCTCAGGTCTATCCTTGACCTCCTTGTGTAGATCAAATCCCCAATTGTGCACCTGGCCTATGTTATGTGTGCAGCAGTCTGACATTCCCAGACAGTCTGACAGCTGTGACTCCTCTCCACTAAAATGTGAATTTCCTAGTGGAAAGGACTTCACCTAATTTGGGTTAGTCTGGTGTTCCCAGCACCTGGCAGATAGTATGTAGCTTCTTACAACTATATGCTGAACAAATAAATGAGCAAATAATGGAAATAATGAAATCACCCATCTAAGGTTAGACTAGAGAAATCTCACAGGCATTGTACTGACATATCGGGAGATATGCTGCCTGTGTCTGCTTTTCTGTTCCAGGTGAGCAAAAATTCCATTTTCTAACTTTAATCCCTATAATATACCATATCAGAGGTCACTGCTAACATGGGACTTCCTAAATTTCTTTGACTAAAACAGCTTGAAATTCTGGGTGGAAAAGAGTCTTTTTCTATAAAAGCAAATACTCTCATTTAGATGTTACCAAGAATATGCACACAGCCCATTAGAATTAGTCAGGAAATGGTTGGTGTTTTTTCTCCAACACTGTTTATTTTTTATTATTTCTCCCTACACATGTGACTGTGGGAGCCAATATGAGAATACACAGTGAAATTCACATACTGTAAGCAGATTTAGCACTTTTCTCGCCAAATGTTTTTATATTCATTAAGACAGAGTCATCATCAAAACAAAACAAGAGTCATTCAAGAAGCACGTTTGAAATGCAATCTGGTATTACATTTCTGATAAGGAGAATGAATGCAGTTCTGATGGGTCCTGTAAATAGATTCTGACTTCCTTTGTAGATTCTGAATGACACCTTTAACTTGCTAGGTACATGTGATCTGTTTAAAGGGATCACTACCCATATATTAAAGACTCAAAGTTTGAAAATATTTCATCATTTCTAGTGTCATTTATCACCAAGAGCACGCATGTACTGCCTTCCAATCAACCTTCCAGAGGCTGGAGATGTGGCGGTGGTGGGGTTTGGATTTTATATGGCATTTTCTCAGGTCCTTAATCATTAGCTGTGTACCATGAAGCATTATGACAAGCATCACACTTGTCAAAGAGAAGCATAAGTTAGAAGACAGAGACCATGACTTGACTCAACTTCTTAAGAATTTCTTCACAAACTTGAACTTCAAAATAGTGTTGTAATTTACTCTCAGGTTTGTTGCAGATTAGATTATAAACACAAAGTTAGTCCCCCAAGACTCATGGTCTAACACATGTGAAAGCACCCAGCCCAGTTCCTGGTACCTCATAATAATAAAATAGATCATAAATATTAAGAACATTGTAGGCTCGGCGCCTGTGGCTCAATGGGCTAAGGTGCCAACCACGTACACCTGAGCTGGTGGGTTCGAATCCAGCCCGGGCCCGCCAAAGAACAATGACGGCTGCAACCAAAAAATGGCCGGGTGTTGTGGCGGGCGCCTGTAGTCCCAGCTACTTGGGAGGCGGAGGCAGGAGACTCGCTTGAGCCCAGAAATTGAAGGTTGTTGTGAGCTGTGATGCCATGGCACTCTA